>JBBDGP010001320.1:600000-850590 GCA_037952835.1 Lithobates septentrionalis | reverse complement strand
GATGACAAATTGAATCTTAGTTGGTATGGATGTGTTGATATATAAAATCAAATGGAAGCTAAAGCTGAGTTATTCTCTTGTGTTTATATTCTAACCTGCTCTGAAAAATGACAGCTGAGATCTGGTTGTTAGGAGTAACGCCTCCCCATTCGTTTTCTGGAAAATTTTGTTTGTGTAGGAGGAACAATTTGCAAATGTCTTTCATAATTACAAAGATTCTTTAACCCTAAAAAAAGAAACCTCAACCTAAGGGAACATGTAGGGTGCAAGTGAAGACTTCTTTTTTTTTTTTTTTAAATGCCATTTGCCTGGCTGTTGTGCTGATTCAATTTTATTATTTTTTTTTTTTTTCTTTTGTCACTGACCCATAAAAACTGTAAGGGAGCATTCTTCCCACTGACCCCCCCCCCCCCAAATGTAAGGAAGCATTCTTCCTGCTGACTCCCCCCCCCCCCCCCCCCCCCAAAATGTAAGAAGGTATTCTTCCCGCTGTTTCCTCCCCCCTAAATGTAAGGGAGCATTCTTCCCGCTGACTCCCCTCCCAATGTAAGGGAGCATTCTTCCCGCTGACTCCCCTCCCAATGTAAGGGAGCATTCTTCCCGCTGACTCCCCTCCCAATGTAAGGGAGCATTCTTCCCGCTGACTCCCCCCTAAATGTAAGGGAGCATTCTTCCCGCTGACTCCCCTCCCAATGTAAGGGAGCATTCTTCCCGCTGACTCCCCTCCCAATGTAAGGGAGCATTCTTCCCGCTGACTCCCCTCCCAATGTAAGGGAGCATTCTTCCCGCTGACTCCCCTCCCAATGTAAGGGAGCATTCTTCCCGCTGACTCCCCTCCCAATGTAAGGGAGCATTCTTCCCGCTGACTCCCCTCCCAATGTAAGGGAGCATTCTTCCCGCTGACTCCCCTCCCAATGTAAGGGAGCATTCTTCCCGCTGACTCCCCTCCCAATGTAAGGGAGCATTCTTCCCGCTGACTCCCCTCCCAATGTAAGGGAGCATTCTTCCCGCTGACTCCCCTCCCAATGTAAGGGAGCATTCTTCCCGCTGACTCCCCTCCCAATGTAAGGGAGCATTCTTCCCGCTGACTCCCCTCCCAATGTAAGGGAGCATTCTTCCCGCTGACTCCCCTCCCAATGTAAGGGAGCATTCTTCCCGCTGACTCCCCTCCCAATGTAAGGGAGCATTCTTCCCGCTGACTCCCCTCCCAATGTAAGGGAGCATTCTTCCCGCTGACTCCCCTCCCAATGTAAGGGAGCATTCTTCCCGCTGACTCCCCTCCCAATGTAAGGGAGCATTCTTCCCGCTGACTCCCCTCCCAATGTAAGGGAGCATTCTTCCCGCTGACTCCCCTCCCAATGTAAGGGAGCATTCTTCCCGCTGACTCCCCTCCCAATGTAAGGGAGCATTCTTCCCGCTGACTCCCCTCCCAATGTAAGGGAGCATTCTTCCCGCTGACTCCCCTCCCAATGTAAGGGAGCATTCTTCCCGCTGACTCCCCTCCCAATGTAAGGGAGCATTCTTCCCGCTGACTCCCCTCCCAATGTAAGGGAGCATTCTTCCCGCTGACTCCCCTCCCAATGTAAGGGAGCATTCTTCCCGCTGACTCCCCTCCCAATGTAAGGGAGCATTCTTCCCGCTGACTCCCCTCCCAATGTAAGGGAGCATTCTTCCCGCTGACTCCCCTCCCAATGTAAGGGAGCATTCTTCCCGCTGACTCCCCTCCCAATGTAAGGGAGCATTCTTCCCGCTGACTCCCCTCCCAATGTAAGGGAGCATTCTTCCCGCTGACTCCCCTCCCAATGTAAGGGAGCATTCTTCCCGCTGACTCCCCTCCCAATGTAAGGGAGCATTCTTCCCGCTGACTCCCCTCCCAATGTAAGGGAGCATTCTTCCCGCTGACTCCCCTCCCAATGTAAGGGAGCATTCTTCCCGCTGACTCCCCTCCCAATGTAAGGGAGCATTCTTCCCGCTGACTCCCCTCCCAATGTAAGGGAGCATTCTTCCCGCTGACTCCCCTCCCAATGTAAGGGAGCATTCTTCCCGCTGACTCCCCTCCCAATGTAAGGGAGCATTCTTCCCGCTGACTCCCCTCCCAATGTAAGGGAGCATTCTTCCCGCTGACTCCCCTCCCAATGTAAGGGAGCATTCTTCCCGCTGACTCCCCTCCCAATGTAAGGGAGCATTCTTCCCGCTGACTCCCCTCCCAATGTAAGGGAGCATTCTTCCCGCTGACTCCCCTCCCAATGTAAGGGAGCATTCTTCCCGCTGACTCCCCTCCCAATGTAAGGGAGCATTCTTCCCGCTGACTCCCCTCCCAATGTAAGGGAGCATTCTTCCCGCTGACTCCCCTCCCAATGTAAGGGAGCATTCTTCCCGCTGACTCCCCTCCCAATGTAAGGGAGCATTCTTCCCGCTGACTCCCCTCCCAATGTAAGGGAGCATTCTTCCCGCTGACTCCCCTCCCAATGTAAGGGAGCATTCTTCCCGCTGACTCCCCTCCCAATGTAAGGGAGCATTCTTCCCGCTGACTCCCCTCCCAATGTAAGGGAGCATTCTTCCCGCTGACTCCCCTCCCAATGTAAGGGAGCATTCTTCCCGCTGACTCCCCTCCCAATGTAAGGGAGCATTCTTCCCGCTGACTCCCCTCCCAATGTAAGGGAGCATTCTTCCCGCTGACTTTTTTTCCCCTCCCAATGTAAGGGAGCATTCTTCCCGCTGACTTTTTTTCCCCTCTTTTAAAGACTTTTTTGGTTACACTTTAAAATCCCTTTCAGATAGTGTGGTTGTTGCTCAGAGCTAGCCCCGACCCATACACACAGATAAGTCTGTCAATAAATGAGCTGCCATCATGCCTGAACAGTTCCCAGTATAATGCAGCAAACGTGCTGCTAAAACACACGTTGTGAAAATGCACACTGTTTTTACATCTTGATCATGTGACACCTCAGTGTCACTCCAGCTGTCAGGTTAATAGTTTAAGCAGACCCTTATGCTTTTGATGCTTACACTCAGTTTTTTGGTTCCCCCTTTATATTATGCCGCGGGGGGAGACATCCATTGCTTGAGGAAATGTAACCTAAGGTTTTACAGAGAAACAGCATTAAGGATTGACAGCATATTTTGATACCGTGTTAAAATGCAGTACATTCAACAAGTAGTTATGGGCCTGTGATGTGGTGTTGTGTGAATTACCTGCGTCATAAAGCAGATTCATGAATGTCAATGAGCACGGTGTGCTTTTGTATGGAGCCAGATTTCTGACCTATTTCTAATCACTCCAGCATCTTCATTATGTGTGATTTTCCTTTCTAGGACCGCAGTTTTCAGTGATAAAGTATGTTTACCAGTAAAAATTGGACTTTGAAAATGTAGCTCCATCCATCACTCCTGTTTTTAATTTATTGCAGTTTATCCTGGGTACAATTTCTCTGCCATCTTGTCTTTCTGTGAAATATGAGCTGGTAAGGTCCCCTGCCCCTTTTATGTGAGATTGGCTTGAAGTCTTTATTTAGCATGTGTACATTCAGGGCTCAATGCATTTTTCTATTGGCCCTTGGCAAGGCGATGGCACCTAATGCACATCGAGATCTCTGGAAGGCTGCACTATCCTAGAATGCTGGGGGTCAGTAAAATTGTACAAAACTACCTACAGAAGGTTGAGTTTGTAATATACTGGAAATGGCTGGGATTGTTTAACTCAAAACATGAACAAGCTGACATACATTTGCTTTGGAATGACTGGTATTGGACCACAATATGACTTCATCTGTGGGCACTATTTGCATTAATCAATATGCAATATGGCAGGTACAGCGGGTGCAAAGGACACATTTGTACAGTACAAACGGTCACTGCCCTCGCCTATAACTGGCTTTTGCAGCAAGGAGCACATGGAAGGATGATGCATGTCCAGCAAAACCAAAGAAAATTCCCAGCTCAACTTACCAGCCTGCAACCAACCGAATTATCCTGTAACAGTGAAAACAGGGTTTAGTTTGCACACATTCGCAAATCCATGCGTAAGCCGCAGAGCCACTTCACTGCTGCCCCAGTATTCTCTGCAGTCTTCTCATGAAATTCTGAGAGCCTCCAAAGTAGCACATGTATTATGAGCCCACTCCTTAAAGGCACAGGGCTGCACTGGACAGCCAACAAATGGCAGCAAAAGTGTCCAGTGCATCCCCTGCACCAGTATTCCAACAGTACAAACAAATGGCCACTGCCCCCATTTATCACTGGCCTTCGCAGCAAGGAGCACATGGAAGAGCGACGCATGTCAAGCAAAACCAAAGAAAATTCCCAGCTCAACTCGCCAACCAGCCTGCAACCAACCAACCAAATTATCCTGTTTTAACAATTTTGTAGAATTCGCACAGTTTAGAAATTGTGTTCTCCCAATTGTATTTGTTTTTTACAAGCTTCAAATGCATCGCTAGAAATTGCCAATAAACATACTAAGTGATCTTAAACCCTCATGTTATTTAATCACTTTCAGCAACCGATTTTGTTCACTTGCTGGGTATGCAGCTGTGTTTTTGCCTTTTAATCCTTGCTTTTATATTCCGATTTAGGCTGATGCTATGACTGCTGCCATGGGTTCCCTGATTCAGGGTGGCTCCTTTCTCTTGCAGCGTCATATGAAGCACTCTTGCATGCAGGGACTAGATTTGTGTCTGTAGAAACGCAGAACCCCTTAGCCTAGGATGGTAAGGATCTTCCTCCTCCTTCCTCTTCCTCCTCTGTCCTTTGTTAACCACTTTCGGACCGCCGCACGCTGGTGTACGTCCAAACTTTGCCGGTGGATGATATTGTTATGGCAGCAGCTAGCTGCCATAACCCCGGTATCCCCGTTTTTTTTTTTTTTTTTTTTTTGTTTTTTTTTTTTTGTTTTTTTTTTTTTGTGCGGTGGTCGGCTTTCTGATAAAAGTGGTCCCTGCGGCGGATTCGCCGCAAGATCACTTTTATCGATGGCGGGAGAGAGGGCCCCCCCCCACTCCCGCCGCAATCCGGTGCCCTCTGATGCTTACCGGAGCCGTCGGTAGCGGCGGAGGCGATCGCATCCGTCTCCCTTTTGTGCCTGGAGACAGGTGAGACTAAAATGGCGCCCACTCGTCTCCATGACACTGCTGGTCAGAAGCGACATCAAAATGTCACTTCCGCCCACGCCTCCTAAAGGCATATTTTTTTCAATGTCATTTTTTTTTTAATTACTTTTTTTTTTTTTTTATTGCATTTTAGTGTAAATATGAGATCTGAGGTCTTTTTGACCCCAGATCTCATATTTAAGAGGTCCTGTCATGCTTTTTTCTATTACAAGGGATGTTTAAATTCCTTGTAATAGGAATAAAAGTGACAATTTATTTTATTTTTACACTGTTTAAAAAAAAAAAAAAAAAAAAAATTTTAAAATAAAAAAAATTTAAAATTTTTTTTAAACCCCCCATCCCGACGAGCTCGCGCGGAGAAGCATATGCATACAGTAAAACCACACATGTGAGGTATTGCCCCGACCGGTAGAGCGAGAGCAATAATTCTAGCCCTAGACCTCTATAACGCAAAACATGCAACCTGTAGAATTTTTTTAACCGTCGCCTATGGAGATTTTTGAGGGTTAAAGTTTGACGCCATTCCACGAGCAGGCGCAATTTTGAAGCGTGACATGTTGGGTATCAATTTACTTGGCGTAACATTATTCACAGTATAAAAAAAAAAAAATTGGACTAACTTCACTGTTGTCTTAATTTTTTTTTATTTTTTATTCAAAAAAGTGAATTTTTTCCAAAAGTGCGCTTATAAGACCGCTGCGCAAATACGGTGCAAAAAAAAAGTATTGCAACGACCGCCATTTTATTCTCTAGGGTGTTAGAAAAAAAAAACATAATGTTTGGGGGTTTCTAAGTAATTTTCTAGCAAAAAAACTGTTTTAAACATGTAAACACCTAAAATCCAAAACGAGGCTGGTCCTTAAAGTGGTTGTGTAGTCTATTTGTTAACTTTTACCTACAGGTAAGCCTATAATAAGGCTTACCTGTAGGTAAAAAAAAAATCTCCTAAACCTGTATGGTTTAGGAGATATTCCCCTTGCTATGAGCCGCTGACTGCAGCTGCGCATGCGCACAGGGGATTCTCGGCTGAAGGCCCAGCAGCTGCCGGACCTTGCCGGGGAAGAAATCTCCCGCGCGCATGCACGGGAGTCACGACATTGCGGTTTCAGCCACTCACAGCGCTGGAGCTGCGATACCCGGAAGACACGCCGAGGCAACATAACGGCTCCCTCGGCGTGGACCAGGTAAGATACTGACGCCTCGTTCTAAGGTAAGTATTTCATAATGAGCTAGTATGTGGTGCATACTAGCTCATTATGCCTTTTGCCTTACAGGGTTAAAAAAAAGTCATACAACCGCTTTAAGTGGTTAAACTCTTAAAAATACACTCCTTCACCTTCCAGCAATGTGACGGTTGGCCACTCCTCTACTCCGTGGGCTACTTCTGGGTGCCAAGTTTTTGGCATCTTGAATGGCCAGTAGGGGATATATTTTGCACGGCAGCCAGCCATTCTGGCATAGCTGGAGTGTGCCAGGAATGCACGCTGAGCTGCGCATGCACAGCTACGTGTAAATTCATTAGAGTGCTAGCAGGCAGGTAAATGTGCGTTATTGCAGAAGAGACAGAACATGTCTCTTCCGCAATAAAGAGCTGCCTGCTTGCAGTTTCTTTTGCAATTTTAGATTTAGTTCTGCTTTTGAAAAATGTGAACTGCAAATCCTGGTTTGAGAATTTAATCTGGTATACTGGGAAATGATTTTTTATTGTGCTCAGTAAGTTGAACTATAAAAAAAGCTGAGTGAGTCCAATGCATTCACATACTCTGCAGTCCCTGTAGATGCCTTTTGGCTGATACTTTAGGGGGAAAACTGGATTCTAAGCTGCTAGGGTGTCTCTCCCCCCACAGAAAGCTGGTACCAGACCTCTGTTCAGCGTATAAACTTGCTCTTTTGGTGGATCTTCCCTACAAAAGACTTCAGGGGATTAACCTTCTGATTTGATCTTCTGACCACTATTGCATGTCTATAGCTAATCCTAATCGCCTTTATCTAGCTACGACCTAAATTGTCAAGTACCCATTTCTCATCAACCAGATTCACAAGCTGCCAAATTACCCATCCTTTTTCTGTCAGCCTTGTCTTTGATGAAAAGAGACCATCATCTGTCAACTAGAAACGGTAAATCAAGCTGAGCTTTCAGAATCTTTCTAGGATGGATTATATAGCTAGGAAGAGTGTACTTTTTATGGCTTAGTTCATAAAGAACTATGGGTGCTGAACATCTAATATGCAAATCTTGCCATTCGGGCAAAGCTTACAGAACGGATTGTTCAAACGAAGGTAATGAATCTAATAAAGCAGTAATAAACCTCAAAATATATTGCAGTTTACCAATTTATTAGATGCAGTGGCTGCATTCGTTTTTCTTTTTCTAGGCTTTTTTGCCCTCTGTTTTCACCTGGTGATCTCACCAGTAACGCACCTCCTGTATTCCAGTGCTCACCAGTGTTGCCAACCTACCAGATTTAAATTTACTGGCACGGCCAAGTTTTTACTGACATTTCCAAAAGTTACCAAATTACAGTTTTAAGTGTAAATTTCAGTATTTAGGCTACAAACTAGTACAATATGCAGTTATCAATGTGATTTAAGGTAGATGATGATGCAAAAAAAAATTTCGTATTTTATGTTCGATATAGTAAGTAGCTCAGAGACAGGACTCAGGAGGACAGGCACACGTACTTAAAATTGACTCTCAAAGTGACACAGACAGCAGCGTGCAGCAGCTCAGATGACACCCAGGGCTTTTTTTCTCAGAATAGGTGCAGGAACTCCCCCTTGTCTCTGCCCCTACCCACCTCTGAGCCCTATTCCTTGGTTCCACCCCCTACCCACTTCCCAGTACTGCCCCTTTTTAAAGAACACAGAACAACATATAATTTTGTGGTGCTCAGTAATTTGTATGGAATTTGGTAATGATAGCAAGAAAAGCAGTAAAATAGATCCCTGCATCCAGTAACAATAGGGCCCCACGCCAGCAACAATAGATCCCCCTAACAACATTGAACCATATGCAACAATTTTTCCCCTCTACTAATAGTCCATTGGCAGCAACAACAGATCTCCCTGCAGCCAGCATCAATAGACTCTCCGTCAGCCAATAACAATAGATCCCTCCCTTAACAGTAGATCTCCCAGCAACATCTGACCCCCCAGCTATATAAAACCCACCCTCAGCAACAATAGGTTCCCCACCAGCAACATTAGACCTCCTCAGCAACAATAGACCCCCTCCAACTAGAATAGACCCGGCAGCGCACCCCAGCTTTTCTTACCATTACATACAGTCAGTGCTGGAGGTGCGCAGAACTGCATTCCTGCTGAAAAAAAGCCCTGATGACACCTCACCAACATGACATGTCCCCTCCTGAGTCACAGTGACAGTCTCTCTCCACGCCGGGTGGTCCCTTCAGTTCACTCCAGTCCAAACAGCACTGACAGTCTCTCTCCCGGCTTACCTTGATCCCGTTCCGCAAACCTGCACATGAGACACCGCTGCTCCCTTGCGCCATGACATCACACAACATGCTCAAGCACCGCCACCACCAGACCTGCCCCATCCCCCCCCCCCCCCCACGGGTGCCACCTGGAAACACTGTAGTAGGCACTCGGATGGTCTCGGCCAACTCTGGACCGGAGCTGCGCACGCGCAGTTCCAAGCCGAGCGTTGCAGCCATATTTTTTACTGGCAACCTTAACCTGTTACTGGCAGGAGAAAAGTGTCCACTTTTTTTTTTTACTGGCTGCCAGTAAAAATACTGACGGTTGGCAACACTGGTGCCCACACTCTGGATGAAGGAGCTATAGCAGCTGCTAGCAATTATCGTAAGAGAATCCATCTGGCTGGTTGTACTCAAGTTGATCGATCAACTTGGTACTTTCAGCCTGCCCATTGACTGTTCGAATCTCGGCCGATTCCTGCGGATCTGGCCGGGATTCAAACTGTGTATGGCCGGCCTAGGAATTGGTATGTTGCAATATAATCTTTCCTTTTTGGATTTTAATCCTGCTCTAAGGTGACAATGCTTTTGGTAAAGCATTGGCTTGTTCTATCACACTGCTCGGGGGGCGGCGCTCGGCTAACAGTGCTTTGTACTGCCTTTTCCTAGCAGTTGGCTGATCCCTTCTTGTACGTATGTGTCCTCCATGATGGCGCTCATTTCCAGCATGGTCCTCTTACCAGGGGAGAGTGCTGTCAATCAGGCCTAATTATGCATTTGTCTCCTTGAGAGCTTGGTTGCACTGTAGTGGGGGTAGGAGGTGCGAGCTATCCAAACCACGTCACAAGGGGACCTAAGGCTCCATGGACTTGGACCCTTTGGAGAGTCAGCTAGAATATGTAAAATATGGTGATTTTTCTCTAAAGTAATTGTGTAACAGCAATTACAGCAAAACTTATGAATTCACCTTCAGTTTGAGAGGAGTGTTATAGCCATCTAATGTTGTATGAAAATTTCAATATTTTTAGCAAAAATGTAACTTTCCCACCCTTTCTGCCATCTTATTGGTTATTTTAATGTGATGGGCAGTGTCATTTACCAATAAGAAGCAAAGTGGGACCAAGCTCACATTTTACAGGAAAATTGGAGTATCAGCTACCTACATCTCCAGATTATTGACATGCTTTTTTTTATTTTTCACAGCTTATACATCCTGTCATTATATGCTTTGTTTCAATTGCTTGAGTGGAGGACAGATTTACTTTAGGCTCGATTCACACCTATGCATGTTGCTTTTGAGCGTTTTTGGAGGTTTTTTTTTTCATGCTTGCCACGTTTTTGAGCCGCGTTTTTGCCGCGTTTTTGCCGCGATTTGCGTTTTGCGTTTTTTTTTTTTTTTTTTTTTTTTTTTTTTTTTTTTTTTTTACAGTCTAAAAAAAATGTAAAAAAAAAAAAAAAAAAAAAAAACGGCAAAAACGCTGCAAAAACGGTGCACTTGCGTTTTTGATGCTTGTCCATTGAAATCCATTACATGCAAAACGCTGCATTTTGCATGAAAAAAAGTCCCCGACCCTTTCCAAAAACGCAGAGATACAAAAAAGCATTGATGCGAACATGTTCCATAGGAACCCATGTTAAAAAATTCCCGTGCATTTCTGCAAAATGCATCAAAAAACGCGCTAGTGTGAATCGAGCCTTAAAGCTGAACTGAAGGCAGATCTAAAAATTCAGTTAGAAATTCTATAAAAATGATATAATCGGCATTAAGACTGAGAAACCGGGACAGCACTAGAAACCAATTGGGCTCCACTGCATTACGCAGTTGCTGATAGTAGGAAAGTTTGACAGCTAATCACTGTGCTGCTATTTCTTAAGGCTACTTTCACACTGAGGGGTTTTTCAGGTGCTAAAGGGCTAAAAATGGGGCCGGAAAAACGCTTCCCCTGGCACTACAGTGTGAAAGCCCAAGTGCTTTCACACTGGGGCGGTGCGCTTGCAGGACGGGAAAAAAGTCCTGCAAGCAGCATCTTTGGGGCATTGCGGGAGCGGTAAATACACCGCTCCTAAAACGCCCCTGCCATTGAAATCAATGGCTAGCGCTGCTGAAGCGACGTGCCTCTGCGCTTTGCGGGCAATTTTAACCCTTTATTGGGCCGATAGCAGGGGTTAAAAGCACCCCGCTAGCATCTGAAAAGCGCCTATATAACTACGGTAAAGCGCCACTAAAACTAGCGGCGATTTACCGCCGACGGTCACGCGCCTCAGTGTGAGAGTGCCCTAAGTGTCTGTTCATTCTCTGGGGTAGGGGAGGTTTTTTGTTGCTGTTGCAGTGGAGGTCAAGAAATTATCTGGCAGGGGTGCCTAGATGACAAAACTGCTAGCAGAGATTTAAAAATTCTGTTGCAGGTAAAACCGTTCCTATATATGTATATCAACTTAGCTGTTGGACTGGAATATATGTTAAAGCAGTATGCACGCCTTTCCGTCGTCCGTACCCATATATGCGGCCTCTCCACGGGTGGGCCTTAACGCCAAGAGGCCGAATATATGCGTACCTAAAGATAAACAGAGCTGTGCTGAGAGCGCTCTCCCGCCACAGTTACCGGCGGCTAACGGAAAACTCCCGATCTCTACTTGCGATCGGGAGATTTCCTTTTGGGATAAAGCTTTTACATAAATGAACAAAAAGCTGATCAATGTAAGTGTCGGAGGTAAATGGATTGTCTCAACCTTCTAACTGCAAATTTGGGTGGACAGATTGGTCTGTTAAAGTAAGTTGAAAAATAGTAGGAGGATCACCAGGTTAGAAAGAATAAATAAAAGGGGAGAAGGCATAAAAAGAAAACAAATGCAGCCACCACATCTTATACTTGGTAAGCTGCAGTTTAATACATTTTTTGTTTTTGGGTTTAATACCACTTTAAATTGCATTGAGACATGTCCCCTGGGGCAGGACTCGGGTCCCCAAACACTTTTTATGACAATACCAATCATATAAGCCTTCAAAAATAGCACTTTTGATTTCTCCCATAGACTTTTAAAGGGTGTTCCGTGGCTTTCGAATTTACCGCGAACACCCCAAATTGTTGGCTATTCGGCGAACGCCTGATGTTCGAGTCGAACTTGTGTTCGACTCGAACATCAGGCTCATCCCTAGTGGTAATGGGTGGTGACATGTCATTTATGTGTCAATCAAAAACACTTGTGAGGAAGTAAAAACAACCAAATGGTGACACAAAAAACGATTTGCTTAAATTTTGAATAGATTTGACCTCTCAGCTCGATTCAAGATGTAAATCGTGTGTTTTTTTTTTTTTTTTTTTTTCCCAGCCCTACAAGAAACAAAGTATATGACTTAACTGCAATTATGCATGATAGGTGAAGGCTCTCTAAGCTGAATCTGTTGTGGGTAACATCAGTATCGTTTGTTGCTTCCTCTGCAGCCTGGTATTTTATCTGGTAGACTTAATTGGGTTGGAATCATTAGGTGCAGATGTTGCCTCCCTCTCCTCTGCCCCCCCCCCCCCCCCAAAGATATGATGTCATGGCTGCAAAAAAAAAAATGCGGCCGTGTGGTTCCCTCGGCGTCCCTCACCACCCTATTTATAAATGGTTATTATTCACATTGTTTAATTTTGTACATCTTGCTCACTCAGCACTATTGTTGTCATACAAACTACCCCTTTCATTTATCATATAATTAACACTATATTAAGTCTACTCTTTAGAGGACACTAGTTCCCTTGCAACGAGCTTGCACATTGATAAGAATATCTATAGTGGATGTACATTTTGATATGAATACCAATTAGACATTTATTAGTGTCAGGAGTCTAATCATTTCTGATTCCCTCTTGATACCTAATTTGGTGCAGGTGCTGCTTTTCTCCTTCCTTCCCCTGGGGGGTGTCGGTGTGGTTTCTTGTAAGCCCCTTGGGCCGTATTTCCTCCCCTGGAGAGGACAGGACAGCCATGGGGTCCACTGGATCTTTCAACGGGTTTTAAAATTTCCGGTTGCGAGGTCTTTCATTTCACTCTTCAGCGGTAAATATAACCGCATTGTTCTCGTGAAAATTGGTGCATAATGTATGATACCCTCTTATAACTGAGATGTTCAAATATATTTATTTAGGAGTCAATCATTCCCCAGAAGAAGACCACGACAAAATAGGTCGCAACATCGGGACTTTCATGCAGTTCAACCACTCATGTTATGCTGTATGAGGATATGGTTGCTTGGCTGTAATATGAAATGATTCTTGTATTTTTCCAACCAGAGTTTATATTTTAACACTTACATGCATTTGTAATTTATCCAATAAAGACCTTTTTATACAATTCTCATACTCTGACCTATTTTTGCTGCATTAAAACCCCCCTGGGGGGAAACTTCCCATATTTTTATCATGTATCTTGGGGTGCGCAGCCCAAACTCTCCTATATGTGTGTTTCTCCCCTTTTTTAATACCAATTTAAGCAAGCTGCACCTATCCTAAGATGAACTGGCTCATTCTGGAGCTGCCATATTGCTACATAAAACAATGAATGTGTACGGTAATCTATAGTACAATGGAAATATGCAAGCTATGTAGAAGTGCTTCATCTACTTGTTCGTTCATGATTTTTTTTTTTTTTTTTTTTTTCCCTCTCATGCTGAATTTCAAGGTTCACCAGAAAAACCGGTTTTAGTGCACATTTTTCCTGTCTTGCTTTTCCTTTTACGTGTGGCAAAAAATACTAGTACAAACCTATGGAGCCCATTATATGTAACATAGCTTGTATACATATAACTACCTATCCAATGTTCACTGAAGCATAAAGCACTGAGATTGGAAACCTGCATGAAGACAGCAACCAGCACTCTGTTAATGGCTTTGTATCTTGAATCGCTGCAGTGAAAATCCTATTCTACTAATCACAGGCTTCCCAATAGAGTTCATGTGGAATTATAGAATCTTATGCTTCGAATCTGGAAATGTTCAGATATTGAATACTGCAGTTTCAGGACCAGCTGCCAAAGCAAGTGTCGGTTCCACTTTCTCTATCTGTTAACCACTTCAGCCCCGGACAATTTGGCTGCTCAATGACCAGGCCATTTTTTGCGATACGGCACTACGTCGATTTGACTGACAATTGCGCGATAATGCGACGCTGTACCCAAACAAAATTGATTTTTCCCACAAATAGAGCTTTCTTTTGGTGGTATTTGATCACCTCCTGGGGTTTTTATTTTTTGTGCTTTAAACAGACAATTTTGAAAAAAAAACGCTATCTTTTACTTTTTGCTATAATAAATATCCCACTTTTTTTTCTATTTTTTTTTTTTTCTAATGGTTTCCTCCGTTTAGGCCGATATGTATTCTTCTACATATTTTAGGTAATATTAGGTTGTGTGTGTATGTATGTAGCGCGGCCGAGAAATTGGACACTTTTGGCACATTTTTGGGACCATTGACAATTATACAGTGATCAGTGCTATAAAAATGCACTGATTACTGTGTAAATGTCCCTCACAGGGAAGAGGTTAGCACTAGGGGGCGATCAAGGGGTTAAATGTGTTCCCTAGGTGTGTTCTAACTGTAGGGGGGATGGGACTGTCTAGGAGGAGAGAGAGGGAGAGATCGGTGTTCATACTTAGTATTAACACCCGATCTGTCTTTACTCCCCCTGAAAGAACTGTGATTTGTGTGTTTTACACACACATCCCGGTTCTCGCACTGTCACGAGTGATTTTGGGTATCCGGCGGTCATCATGCTCACCGGGCACTCGCATCGGCTCTGGGCACATGCCACTGGAGGCGGTGCGCGCTTGCCCGCCCCTAGTGGCCAAAAGGCGAATCGGAGTAAGATAACATAGTTTCGCCCAGCCGTGCCATTTCTGCCGCAGTAAAACTGCGGCGGCTGGTCAGCAAGCAGTTAATAGAACTTGTTTTTACTTAATATATGCATACTGTATATCGAGCCCCTTGCAGACAGGGCGGACTCTGCCAAGTCGATCCACCTTATCAGCGAGGGATCTGTCCGCTCCGCTATGCAGAGTGGACACGGACACAGCCCGCTCTTTTCTATGGGGTGGTCAGATGGAAGCAGACAGCCTGTTCATTTCTATCCAACTCTCATCTGATCTGCTGAACGGATCCCCATCTGTCTGTTTTTAATGGATTGGATGCGAGCGGGTGTCAGCTGACAGGTGTCGGTGGACACCTGTCAGCTGACATCTGCTGATCCATAGAGGGCTATGGATGTTCAGATCAGGTCTGCCTGTAAGGCCCTTTCCTGCGGACGGACCGTTCAGGTCTGCCTGTCAGGATTTTAGGTGGACCTGAACGGACGCTCCATGCAGGTCTATGGAGCCACAGATGTCAGCGGTGACCATGTCCAACTGACAGGCAGACCCGATCGGTCTGTCGGTGTGAAAGGGGCCCAAATTGGATGCAATTGTTACATGTCTTCTGATAATCACTGAGCGTATGCAACCAAGTCAGTCAGTTTAACCCTTTCGCTGTGGTTTCTGCACACCTGTTTAAAAAACATTTTAAGCCTGAAAATTACACAGAACCCCCAAACGTTATGTTTTCTGAAAGCAGACACCCTAGGGAACAAAATAGTGGTAGTACCAATTTTTTTATGTCACACATTACTACCACAAAGGTCTAAAAATTTCAAGTAAAAAACGCACACTAAAGTGAGTTTTTAGGGCAAACAAATGCAACAAATTACCCACCTTTTTGGTAAAATATAAAAGATGAGGTTACACTAAGTAAATGCCCAACATGTTAAACCTTAAATTTGTGTGCGCCAATGAAATGGCAACAAACTTCAGTACCCTATATTTTCTATAGGCGACACTTTAACAGCCCCCTATAGGTATCAGTTTAGTGTTACGGAACGGGTCTTGTGCATTAATTATTGCTCCGGCGTGCGCAGCGATATGTAACATGTATCACAATCAATGTTTTCACGCATAGGTGCCCCCGACTTGTGTTTTAAGTTTGTGCATATATATATATATGAGTGGGTTTATTTTATGTGCTTGCGCATAACTATTTTTGCAAAAAAATTTTTGTTGTGATTTTTAGGTGACAGGATTTTCTTTACTGAGACATGCAGGGTCTAAAAGACCCTGCATGTCATTTGGAAACCACTGAATGTTTTGCAATGCAAATCGCATTGCAAAACATTGCTTCCCAGCTCCGCTCTACCCCCCCCCCCCCACCTGCAGGCACCCGCCATGTCTGTCCTGGGTGCGCAGATAAGAGAGCCTGGAAAACATGGCGGGAGGGGGGGGGGGTGAGCAATTGGATGGTAGCTGCAGCCACTGGATTGTGTGAAACCCTCCGCTGTCGGGTCCTTACGATGTACGGACCTGGCAGAAAAAGGGTTAAAGATTCTGAAACACAGGCAACAAAGGAGGGGCTCAAGATGAAGCACATTAAGGTCTTGGCCTAGCCAGTCTCCAGACCTTCATCCCATAGAAAATATGTGGAGGGTGCTGAAGGTTCGAGTTACTACCAAACGTCAGCCTCGAAACCTTCATAATTTTGGAGAGGATCTGCAAAGAGGAGTGGGACAAAATTCCTCTTAAAATGTGTGCAAACCTGGTGACCAACTACAAGAAACGTCTGACCTCTGATTGCCAACAAGGGTTTTGCCACGTGGATCCAGTCATGTTTTACAAAGGAGTCAAATACTTATTTCACTCATTAAAATGCAAATCAATTTATGACTTTTTTTTTAAATGCATTTTTCTGGATATTTTCGTTCTGTCTCTCTCACTGTTAAAATAAACCTACCATTAAAATTTATAGACTGATCATTTCTTTGTCAGTGGGCAAACGTACAAAATCAGCAGGGGATCAAATACTTTTTTTCCCTCCGGTATGTATGTACACACAATAAATATCACACCACTCAAGCATAGATGCTAGAAATGATTATTCTGCCCCTAGGGACATTTCCCCTTTTTACAACCCACATGAAAAAGAGGAAGCAACATTCTGAGACTACTTCAACTGTAACATATGGAATCATTCATACAGAAAAAAACAAGATAAAGGGGAAAAAAGTCTCCAAAACCTCCAGGCCTGTGAATGCTTGTACGCTGCATCAGCATGACCCAAATCTAACCCCAAACCGGTCTGTCTACAGTTAGCAAAAAAAGATATTGAAACTAATGATTTCAAATCCCTTATCTGATTTTAAAGGGAAGGGTCAGCTGTCATGCAGGTTAATAGCCTAAGGAATCATTAACTCCTTGGACTGGCTTCCTAGAATAGATGGGTACATATGTTTGTTTATTTTTTTTTTTAAGTTTTTTATAAATGCTATTCTAAATTCATTTCTAAGACATATATAACATAGGGAATTGGTAAAACCGAGATTTACCCAATTTTTGAAAAGGGTGTGCAGAGACAAATAGTCACATTTAGAGGTGTTGAGAAAAAGACATTGGGGTTGATGCTTTACCATACAAAAAATACCCAATCACATGTAAGGAGAATAAAAAAAAAAAAAAAAGATTTTTGCTTGCACATGATTGGATGGAAATCAACAGAGCATCGCCCTGTTTTCTAAGCTTTGTGGCAAATTCTTTTGCAGAGTGCAACTGCACCTGCAAAATGAAAAGTCTGTTTGAATTTAGTAAATCAACCCCATAAAATACAGCTAAAGGCAAAAATGATGTTCCTATTTGGATAGTGTGGTGAGAGAGTTAGGCTCGGTTCACACAGGGGCAACACGACTTCAACGCGACTTTGCACGGCGACTTCAGCGCGACTTTAGCAAATTACAACGCGACTTCAAGTCGCCTCCAGGACAGGCGACTTCGGCTGTGGCCAATCACAGGACAATCAGCTCTCTGGGAGGGAGGGGTTTGCCTGGGCAAACGAAATTTTTTGCCTGCAAAGTCGCTTGACTTTAGAGAGAGATCCGACTTGGAGGCGACTTCCATTGATTTCTATGGTACAGGTTGCCTACCAAGTCGGATCCAAGTAGTACAGGGAGTACACTCTGAAGTCGGAGCGACTTCAGTAGTGTCTATTAAGACGCTCCCATTCACTGCCATGTGAATCTCTTTCTGGGGCGACTTGAGGGGCGACAAGTCGGATCCCAAGTCGTCCCAGTGTGAACTGACCCTTAGAACCACTGTCCAGTTGTGTGTGTGTGTGTGTGTGTTTGTTTTTTTTAAGTTGTGTCCTTTTTGTTATGGCTCGGTTCACTTCTATGTGGGTGGTGCAGCGATACCAGCAACCACGCACATTGAAAAAACACTGGTGTAAGAACGTGTGGGGCTGCCATTCATTCTGAATAGCATCCTCATGCATGTAAAAATGCAGCGTGTTTGTGGGTGCAGGAACCCCAGGGGAATCACCTGGTCAAAATTACCAAGTGATTTATTTCCCTGTGGGCCACGTTTTGAAAAAGATGCATGCACAATTTTTCTGCAGGAAACACGGGCACGGCAGCCTGTTCAAATGAATGGGCTACAGTGCCTGAGCAAATGTGCCCCGCACACACGCATAGTTGTGAACCTAGCATCACTCTCTCTAAATTATCCTTATCATCCGTGCCATGGGAATGAAAGGGGAAATCCAATATTTTGTGTTGCCCAAGAGCAGAATTAGAGGAGAAATCTTCCAAAATGGGGCACTTTTTCTCAAGCCAGCTAAGGCTCGGTTCACACTTCTGCGACTTGGGATCCGACTTGTGAGATCCCAAGTAGCATGACCTGTGAAATCCCCATTTTAGTCAATGAGAAGTGTCTTAATTAGCACTACTGAAGTCACTCTGAATTTAGAAAAGGTTCCTGTACTACTTCAAGGCGACGTCTATCTGACTTGTACCCATGTGATTTGGATCTGACATTACAAGAAAATTACCCAGGAATTCCCTGGGGTGTAGCCACTCCCTCGCTTCAAAGTCGCACTCAAATCACCAGGCAGACGCCTTGAAAGTTGCACCATAAGTTGTGCGACTTTCTGGTCGCAGTAGTGTGAACCGAGCCTAAAATGGAAATCTCTCTATTGAGTAACAGATGGCAAATAAGCACTAAGAGCTGATTTAACTATCTATATAATTTAGTATGTGTGTGTGTGTATATATAATGTATGTTTGTTTATATTCTAGTCTCTCCTAGTTTTTGTCTTTAGATGCACTTTAGCATCTTGGCTTTATTTGAGAAAGTTGGCAACAGCAAATATATTATGGGTAGGAAATGTTATACAGGTGAAAGTACTCCTATTTCAAGCCATACACATTTATATATTGCTTCAGATTTGTTCTGTCATATCAGCAAATATAAAAAAAAAAGAATAAAAATTGAGACTAAAACTACCGGCGCTTTACCGCTAACTTGGCCGCGCTGTCAGTATGAAAGGGCTCTTACTCTGTAGCTTCTAGATATTCTTGAATGAAACTCATAAAGGTTTGCTGTGAATGTGAAGCCTTAGAGATTCCCAGGAGATTCTCAGTCCACTTCTCAAGCAGACTCTCATAATTTACTCCCATATGAACCAAAGTAATGCAACTTTGAGTAGTATAGCTGTGCCTGCAAGGCTTGTGTTTTCTACTGAATTCGTGAAATATTTAGGAATAGGTGCAGGAACTGCAACACTGAATTTCAAAATTTTGGGAGTCCTTTAAATAAATCATAATTGAGATTTGTTCAGATTGCAGCTAAACTGGAGACGAAACCTACAAGAGAGCGATGATCGGAGTCTGGAAATATAATTTTTAAACCTTTTTCAGGGTTGACATCCTTTTGATCTTTTTGTTCTAACTATGGGATTACATTCCTAAATATTGGCGGTTACCAATTTTACAACCTCATAAAAAATAAAAGGCACATAAATGAAAGCAACACATTGAAAGTACAACCACAGATACCCAATAACATGAGCTGGCTGGAAGACTGATTTTCTATTGGTTATGGCATTTGAACACAAGTTCTTGTACATATGGGCTTTGGATACTGGTAGCTTGCCTACAGGGAAGCAATAATGGGTATCCTCAAACATGGCTTGAATGGTGCATGTCATATTCATTTCATCATCCTGTTGTACAGAATGAAGCAAATGCTTCTCTTGGTTGCATACGTCTGCCAAGCTTTTCATTATAATATACTAAAAGGGGTGATCAGCAGGCACTACACACCCTTTGGAATCCTGTCTTTGTATGATGTTTAAACTAAGTTTATGGTAAGTGATGATATGAAAGAGTCATTTGGGTAGTTTTCAAGGTCATGCTGCAAAATCCTTGTAAACAGACTCTGGAAATTCCTTTAGTTACACAGAGCCTGTGCCTTTTGGCACTCCAGTATGGAACAACAGAAGACTACTTCCCTTGGTATTGAAATACTTTTTTCTGTTAAGGGTTGAGATAAAATGATAAGAATGAGGGCAAAGTTGATTTGGCAGTCAGGGTTTTACATGGAAAAGTGAAAAAAAAAAAAATCATAGGGTTAAACTACGGGCACTGAGTATTATGCCCGTACACACGGTCGGATTTTCCGACGGAAAATGTGTGATAGGACCTTGTTGTCGGAAATTCCGACCGTGTGTGGGCTCCATCACACATTTTCCATAGGAATTTCCGAAACACAAAGTTTGAGAGCTTGTTATAAAATTTTCCGACAACAAAATTTGTTGTTGGAAATTCCAATCGTGTGTGCACAAATCCGACGCACAAGGTGCCACGCATGCTCAGAATAAATTAAGACGAAAGCTGTTGGCTACTGCCCCGTTTATAGTCCCGACCTACGCGTTTTGCGTCACCGCATTCAGAACGATCAGATTTTCCGACAACTTTGTGTGACCGTGTGTATGCAAGACAAGTTTGAGCCAACATCCGTCAGAAAAAATCCATGGATGTTGTCGGAATGTCCGATCAACGTCCGACCGTGTGTACAGGGCACAAGTGTGTTCTAGCGGGGGGAGAGGCAAATGTAATTGTTTTTAATCATTTTCTAAAGCCGGCCATAGATTGAATCTCGGTTGGTTCAGCAGGGACCGGCCAAGATTTGATCCATCTTTGGTAATACCCAAGTCGATCCATCAAACGACTTGGGTACAACCAGCCTGTCTGAATTTTTTTACATGCGATTACTGCCGGCGGCTATAGACTTTAACGTTCCTGGAGTTGGGCTTTAAAGTGTATTCCCACTTTAAATTTTTGAACCATGGGTGGTCCTGTCTGCAAAACCTGGATCAACAAGTCCTTTTAAGAACTGAAGGAGCTGTGTGGCAAATTGTTGGCTGAACAGTGACTGCATTATTATCACAGTTTCACTTTTTGGGCATTCAGGCAGCCAAGGGTGGCA
This sequence comes from Lithobates septentrionalis, assembly GCA_037952835.1. NCBI lineage: Eukaryota > Metazoa > Chordata > Amphibia > Anura > Ranidae > Lithobates > Lithobates septentrionalis. Next base: position 829,726 of record JBBDGP010001320.1, on the reverse strand, counting down.
GTGTAAATTCCTCCATCCACACTTTAGAGTCCTGTACATGAAAAATATAAGATTGTATGCCTAGCTTAGATTTGTATGCCTGTGTAATATTTAGGCTCCATGCACACGTGTGTGTGTGTGTGTGTGTGTGTGTGTGTTTTTGTTTTATAAGCTCAAAAAATTCTAAAAAAAAAAAAACACTGGATGGAAAATGGTCATAACATTTTTGTGCCAGCTTCTAGCGTTTTAGGAGTGTTGGCCTTTTTATTAGCGTTTTTACAGTACATGAACAAAAGAAAACTGCTCAAAAAAGCTTTTAGTAGCATTTAGACCCCTTTCACACTGGGGCGGTTTGCAGGCGGTATTGCGCTAAAAATAGCGCCTGCAAACCGCCCCTAAACAGCCTCCGCTGTTTGTTCAGTGTGAAAGCCTGAGGGCTTTCACACTGAAGCGGTGCGCTGACAGGACGGTGAAAAAAGTCCTGCAAACCGCTTCTTTGGAGCGGTGTATGCACCGCTCCTTCCCCGCTCCTGCCCATTGAAATCAATGGGACAGCGCGGCTATACTGCAGCTATAGCTGCGCTGTACAAGCGGGTTTAACCCTTTTTCGGCCGCCAGCGGGGGGTTAAAACCGCACCGCTAGCGGCCGAATACAGCTGCAAGAACGACGGTACAGCAGCGCTAAAAATAGCGCTGTTGTACCGCCGACGCCCCCACCGCCCCAGTGTGAAAGGGGCATTAGTGTTTTTTTTTTTCTGCTGAGAAACAACTCTTGAAAACAATAAATTTTATTTTTCTCCTGCACCCAGACGCTCAAGTTTATAGAAAAAAAAAATTCTAATATCCTAGGTGTCCATGCACACTACTTTAGGCTAACACTATTTAGCTTCTAGGAGCAGAAAAATGCTAAAAACAGCTTCTAGGAGCTTAAGTGCTAGTGTGCATGGAGCCTAAAGGGAGGGCTGATAAAAGCCCATAGCACAGAGCAGCTCCAATCCCCCTCCTCTTTTCGGGTCCCTTGCTGGCACTCCTGGCTCCCCCCCCCTTGAGCAGTGCCCCCAGGTAAAGCCGCTTGCCCTGGGGGGCACCGCTACATGCTCGCTCCCGAGCTGCTGCCCTATGCGTCCATTAGACAGAGCCAAAGCTATTGTTAACATTGCTGGTGTGGAGGGGGCTCAGGTAAGGATTGGGGGGGTTGTACCTGTGGGGCTTGCTGCACACAAAGGTGTTTTTTGGTTTTTGTGTTTTTTTTCTTGTGTATTTATTTTTAACCTTCTTGCATAGAATGCATGATGGTAAAAAACCTTTATCCTTTAGAACCACTTTAAACCCCAGCAAATTTAGGGCTGTCACTCTTCTGACACTATAGAATTCATCTTAGTTCCTCCTACTGGCTACTACATAAAAGATTTTGCAAGGAGTAGGTGGTTGGAGGGGTGTTGCAAGTGCGAAGCCAGTACAGACCGTAATGAGATACTGCCAGAAGATGGAGGAAGATTGACATGCGAGGAGGGAGAGGACAAGGCTAGTAAAATGACTTCTTTCTGAAATAGTCACATTTTCCAGCAAGTCCAAAGGTACATTTCAAATTTTATGGAAGGGGAAAAACCATGCAAGTATTTTGTTAACAGGGTCTCTTTAAAATTCTGGCTGTGCTCTGTAGTGCTATATTATGGTGTGTACAGGAAACGTCCTTGGGTATTTAGAGTAGTACATGGATTAAAACAATTCAGAATAGTAAGTGACATGCCAGTAGGGCTGCAACAAACTATTATTTTCATAATCGATTAGTTGGCCGATTTTGTTTCGATTAATCAAATAATAACCTTAAAGAGGAAGTAAACCCTGATGGGTTTTACTTCCTCTTTTGCTCACTGCAAAGCCTGCAAATGAAAAGCATAATGGGCTAGTATGCATCGCATACTAGCCCATTATGTGACACTTATCTGCAAAAGAATCCAGTGATGTCCCCTGTGTAGGCAGCGTCCATCTTCTGGCCCCTCTTCCTTCCGGACGCGGACTTCGGCTCTGTGATTCGCCGGAGCCGCGTGATGTCACGCATGGGAGCCGCGATTAACTGCACAGACTAGGGAAGAAACAGCACTTAGTTTCTTTTCTTCCCCGCGCATGCGCCGTTGGAATTTTCGGTGGACTTCAAGTGAAATATATCCTAAACGGCACACGTTTAGGAGATATTTCCACTACCTACAGGTAAGCCTTATTCTAGGCTTACCTATAGGTAGAAGTCCAAAAAGTGGGTTTACAACCACTTTAAAAGTGTGGTGTACAATTTAGTTATTCTGTAAAGTTTTTTTTTTTTTTTTTTTTTTTTTTTTTATCCCTATGCAGTGGTAATTATAAATAACCAACTATATGGTTAGGGAGCAAATTCTCTAATCCACTCTGAGAATAAGACAGAATATATATATACTGTATATATTATTAGAGGTTGAATCTGGTAAATACCATCAGACTCAGATGAATTGATGATAATTTTTATTTATTTTTTTTATTATATAAAGAAAAAAAAAATTAAAGACTGTTTTGCCGATTTTCAGATAGAACTGTAATGTATTTTATTCTGGCCATACAAAAACAATGTCTTCAAAAAAAAAAAAAAAAAGAAAAGTAATTTTAAGAACATTTGTTCGATATTTTTTTTTTTTTTTTTTTTTTTTTTTTTCTAATCTTTAGTGAGGTCAAATCGACATTAGTTTTTGATTGGAAAATTCGAAGGAGCAGAATAGAAAACTTTTCAGACAGTGTATGTGGTTTTTGTTCAGAAATTACATACGTTTTTAAAACTGAACGTTAAAAGCAAGTGAAATTTTCAAACGACATTCTTTCTTTCAGCGAATCTACAAAGATTTTTCGTATGAATATTCTCACCTGAAAATCAATGCGTGTATAGCCAGCATAAGGCTCGATTCACACCTATGCAGTTTACTTTTGATCCATTTTTGCTGCGTTTTGCATTTTGTTATGCTTTTTGTTGCTGGGCAATGTAAGAAAAACAAATTGCTGCAAAAACGCACTACATGCTTTTTTGCAGCTTCTCCATTGAAGTCTATTGAACCCAAAAAACATTTTGTGTTTTGAAAAAAGTAATTGACCCTTTCCAAATGCGCAGCGGCTGAAAAAATCATATATGTAAACGTGTCCCATAGGACACCATGTTAAATGAACTATAGCGTGTTTCTGCACCAAAAAAACACATAGATGTGACCCAGGCCTAAGACGTTTAGTAGCAGCAGCATGCTTTTTTTTTTTTTTTTTGTATCGCCTGTCATAATGGGGGTTAAACTATAAAATTAGCCCTCTATAGCACAAAAAACAGCAGATCCCTACTATAAGGGGTTCATTTTATACTGTGAAACAGTGAGTGCCGGTTCACACTGGTGCGATGCCAAACATCGCACAGACATTGCATGTAATTCGCAGCGCACTGCCGTTCACATTACATGCGATGTCTGTGTGGTGCGATATCAGCCATAGAGATAGTATGGCTGATATCGCACCGCATTCGGTGCAAACACGCACAGGACCCTTTTTTCTGTTCGGACCAGAATCTGATCGCATGTGTGTTCACACATATGCGATCCGATTCATGTCCGAACTGTCAGTTCGCAGTGCGACATGCAAGCTGAACTGGGGGTGTTGTTAACAATGTATTGACACTCCCCAGCGATTCGCATGTGGCAGTGTGAACTGACATGCGATGCGGGAACACTCAGTGGTTTCGCAGTGTTCTCGCATCGCACCAGTGTGAACCGGCACTGAAAGTAAATATATCTATCATCTATTTCTCCAGAAGTAGTATATATGGGCATTATTATTAGGAGTCAGAAATGAAGCTATGAAGGAAGACCTTCTTCTTTTTTTTTTTTTTTATTTTTTTTTTTTTTTATTTTTTCATGGATATAATAATTTTAGATATAATGCACAATACTGGTAAAGGTTTACATTGTTAAAAAAAAAAAAAAAAATGTTATACTTACCTGCTCTGTGTAATGGTTTTGCACAAAGCAGCCCTGATTCTCCTTTTCTGGGGTCCCCCACTGACTCTTCTGGCTCCTCCTGCCTTCAGAGTGCCCCAATAGCAAGCTGTAATATATAATATAGAGTGTCCCTCTAGCAAGGTAAAAAAAAAACTTCTGACTTTAGAACTACTCACTTCCTATCCAGGACTACATGTCCCATGAGGCATTGCTCCTCACACATTCACATTCACAAGTTCTCAGGCACTTGCTGACATGGATGGTGTACTGAGCTGAATGTGTGCTGCACTGTGTCTTCTGACATGTATGCACGGTGTGCTGTAAGGTATTTCTGGCTATGTAAACAAAAAATGCATCGTGTATGCTGGCCTATTAATCGATCATGAAAATGTTCGACAACTATTTTCACAATCGATTAGTTGACGATTAATCCAATAGTTTTTTCGGCCCTACATGCCAGCGTTGGGAAACTAGTCTAAAAGCTTTATTATACCCAAAAATGTAACAAAGTTTACCAATAATTAGTTGTGGTGGCTGCATTTGTTCTTCCCCCTTTTTTTTTTTTTTTGTTTTGTTTTGTTTGGGCTTTTTCCCCTCTGTTTTCCCCTGGTGATCCAGCCAGTTACTTCCTATATTTGTGTGCCTACACTCTGGATGAAGGGGCAACAGAGACCCCCTTGGACAGCAGCATTGTTAATCTGGGGGAGAGGAGTTTTAGATGTGCTAGCAGTTTTTAATACACTAGCAAATTGAAGCTTAACTCAGGCTAACACACTTTAAAGGGGAGCTCCATCCGAAGGGGGAATCTCTGCTTGTCTCACTTCCAACCCCCCATCCCCCCTCTGCTGCCACATTTAGCACTTTTTTTTTTTTTTTTGGCGGGGGGGGGGGGGGGGGGGGTTGCGGGTACCTGGTTTTGACAGGTACCTGCTCCCACTTCCGGCTCAGTTCGCTGCAACATAAACACCCCCCCCCCCCCCCCCCCCCGCAGCTGACCCATTCGCAAAGCGCAGCAGAAAACCGGCGGCAGCACCCGATAGCAAATTTTTATTTTGCACCAAAATATGTAAATATATGCAAATTAAATTAATTACATACAGTTTAATAAAGTGCTATATTTTGTATACAAACTGCGGTATAAATTTCAAATTTCTCCTAAATTATAAAAATTTTATAGCATACTAGTTTTCTTGTTGCTGACACATATAAAACATTTTCTAAATATTGTTATTCGCGTCATAGTGCCACCGGTGTCGGTGCTCCTAATCGGCTCGGGTGGGGACACGGCCGGATTTCTAAACAGGTATGCCCTAATAATAAAAGTCAGCAGCTACAGTATTTGTAGCTGCTGACTTAATTTTTTTCTGAAGGAGCCGTTTTGTTCATATTGAGATAAAGGTTTTACCTAAATAAAAGCTGACCATTTGTAAGCACCCCTGTCAATGTTAAATTGTTTGTCTCAGTCCTCTAACTGCTACATCTGCAGGACAGCCTATTTGGTTGAAAAATAGCAGACTTGCTACTGGATCACCTTGTGAAAAAGAACTCCTGAAGGGAGAGAAAAAAAAAACCCCTAATGCACATTAATAGTGCTTTAATATTTCAAGTAAAAGACATGTTGCACGCTGTGCATTTTGAAAGCTGCTTTTAGATGGAGCACGTGGAGGCCTGTTATTTGTCCAGTGTGCAATTCATAGATCTGGGCAGCAGCATACTGTATCTCTTGAATTTTAGAAAGCGCTTTTGAGCTGTTGGTCTCTAAAGAGGTTTCCAATTTGTTGCTAAGCTATTTTCTATATTTTGCTCGGAGTGATTCAGCTGATTTAATTACTGGGAACATGCGTTTTTGATTTCAAAGTCAACTCTACAGGAAACAGTATTGTATAACTGATCTTCATCCAAATGAACCTCCAGCTTTTATTCACTTTTTATAGATGATCTATGTGTAATCCGTCATTTGTATGGTCAACTTGGCCTGCAAGACCCTTTTTAAAGGATCAGTAAACCTAAGAGGGATATTTCTGCTGATATTCAGTGATGTCTGCAGTTGATTCTTATATCTTGGTTTTTTTGTTGAAATTGCCTCTCCATGGTTCTCGGTCCGGTTCTGTCTAAATTTAACTTGAAGCCAGGCAATTGTGTTTTTTCTTTCATATCATGATGGTTCATTTGCCTAGAACTAATGCCCCTTCATACCTTCCTTACCACCTCCCTGCCTGTACTGACTTTCAGTTGGAAGTGTCAAATGACTGAGTGTGATAATTGCTGCACTTATATTCCATTGAGAACTACAAGTTCACTAAATTCAGAAGGGACGGGCTGCAGGAGATGAACCCTCACACTGTCATGGGGAAGGAAGGGTGCTTGACTACATGTTGCTAAAGGTGGAGTTGGCCTTTAAGAAATGTCAGCCAGTGTCATTTGCAAAAATCTCAAAGTACCTATAGTTAGTCATCTTAACTCTTTTTATTACTTTTTACTATGTACACTGAAGTGCCAGAATTGCTTGCCAATCTCTAGCAAGCCTATAACTGTTTTTCATAATCCAGATCATGATTCATGGGGTAATTATGGGTAATATATCAAACACTCCTGCAACTGCTGATTCTTTTAAATGTTTCAGACCTCTCCTAACTGGCTTCTTCAGTTTATCTGATGGGTGAAATGTGAAAATTCCCTGGCATTTAAACCCTTATGGGTAGAGCGGTCAGTATGATTCAGTTACGACTATCTTTTATTTTATTTCAGGTACTTGTATAGCGCTGTCAATTTACGCAGAGCTTTACATATACATTGTACATTCACATCAGTCCCTACCCTCAAGGAGCTTACAATCTAAAGTCCCTAACTCACATTCATATACTAGGGCCAATTTAGACAGACGCCAATTAACATACCAGCATGTCTTTGGAGTTTGGGAGGAAGCCCACGCAGGCACAGGGAGAACATGCCAACTCCAGGCAGGTAGTGGGATTCGAACCAGCGACCATTGTCACTGCTAGGCGAGATTGCTAACCACTAGGACCATCTTGAACTATGAACTCCAGCTAAAGCCTGCCTGTCTTTATTTAAAAAAAAAAAAAAATTAAATTTGTTTAAATTGTAGTTTTAAACTGCTGCCCGGGTAAAGCTGGCCAGACAGGTGAGGTGGTAGTGTAGGCCTTCACCTCTGTTTCGGGAAGGTGGTTTCAGTGTGACATAAATGGCCTCCTTCATACATTATTACAATCGTCTGTCTTTTCAGTGGAAAATTTGTACCTCCTTGCCCTCCAGAGTCCCTTTTTGTCCTTTTTTAGGTGAATGTTGACTGCAGAGTCTTGACCTGCTAAATTGCCCTTCCTATGTTGTGGACCATGGGTTTGTATTATATTCAACCTTTTTAATTAATACCATGAATATTGAGGTAGATCAACCATTTTTGTAAATATTTTATATCTTTTCATATGACAACACTTTGTTATACAAGCTGTACACTCACTACTTTACATTGTAACAGTGTAAATTTGCTGTCCCCTCAAAATAACTCAACACACAGCCATTAATGTCTAAACCGCTGGCAACAAAAGTGAGTACACCCCTAAGTGAAAATGTCCAAATTGGGCCCAATTAGCCATTTTCCCTCCCCAGTGTCATGTGACTCATTAGTGTTACAAGGTCTCAGGTGTGAACGGGGAGCAGGTGTGTGAAATTTGGTGTTATCACTCACTCTCTTACTGATCACTGGAAGTTCAACATGGCACCTCATGGCAAACAACTGAAGGATCTGAAAAAAAAAGAATTGTTGCGCTACATAAAGACTGCCTAGGCTATAAGAAGATTGCCAAGACCCTAAAATTGAGCTGCAACATGGTGGCCAAGACCATACAGCAGTTGAACAGGTCTCACTATGGTCGACCAAAAGTTGCGTGCACATGGTCAGGATCCTATCCAGAGGTTGTCTTTGGGAAATAGACGTGTCTCAGTCAATGGGGGAGGGAAAGTCCCCGAAAAGCTGAGGCTCTCGTGCACATCACTGGATCGCGATGAGCTCAGGTAAGTGTTAGGGGAACCTAGGGGGCCTGCTGCACACTGCTGCATAGAATGCATGAAGGTAAAAAACCTTGAGCCTTTACAACCACTTTAAGGTTAAACTGAATAATATATTAAATATACAAAGATATATGTTTTGATAGGTCCAGGTTTCAAACAATATCTGTGGAGCTTTGTTTTATCAAGATTAAGCACCAGTGGCGGCCCGAACGCCACCCCCTCTATTCATGCTCTAGCCTTGGCTACCACCCCCTATTCATGCGTCTGACCCCTTCGGGGGTGTTTTTTTTTTTTTTTTTAGCACCTGATTAGAGCCAGAGGCTCTAATAGGCTTCAAAATAGGGTGGGCTTGTGGCACAGAGCATTGCGCTACGAGCCCACCCAGGTGTTACAACATTGAATGAATATTCGCCATTGAAACACTGATCCTCATTCTGGCCAATCGGAAGCGGGTCTGAGAAGGGTCAAAAAGAGAAGCGTCCCAATTGGCTGCTATGGAAGAGGGAGGGAACTTAAGCCACCGCAATGCCTGTAGAGAGCAGGGGAAGCCGCCGGTGAAGCCCGGGAGAAGCGCTGCCCATGGTTGGAAGTTTTACATATCTGAACAACCCGTAACAAAAAGTTAAAACAAACCCTCCTTTACCATTGTAGTTGTAGGCATTGTGGAGAAACATGTCTTCTAATTACTCAATAGCACTGCAATCTTATTTTTTTCCTTTTTTGTTGTTGTTGTTGTTGTACCAGAAATTGCCAGCCTACCAACTCTCTAATGTAAAAACACTACAGATGTCAAAGCAGAACCTCACTGAATAACAGAAGTTCTGCTTTTCCTCCGGAACATAACCCCCTCCCTGCCTTCCCGATATCTTCTGGGACATGCCCCAGGTCCCAGGAGGCTGCTGGACCATTTGCACGGCTCGCATATGCGCAGTGGAGGGCTGGCTGTCAAGTTGCAAGGCTTCACACTCAGCGTGGTGGTGACAGGGACCTGAAGAGCAGTTAAGAACCGGCCTGGGTGAGTACTGGGCCTGGGCTGCATCCCTGGACAGGTATGAGTCTTAATATTAAAAAGTTTGCAGCTACAGTATTTGTAGCTGCTGACTTTTTTTAATCTATTTTTTTTTAAGTGACACTAGAACTGCTTTAAGCTGTTAAAAAGGACTGCTGTGATGTTTTGAGGATCGTTGAGAATACTGACATCATAGGAAGGTATAGTCAGGGGTGACTTGTGTTAAAGCCATTTTACTGCTTGTTATACATTTTGTAAATAATTGAATGTCCGTAATCTGGCACCGGTCACTTATTTATTTATTTTTTAAATTTTTTTTAGCAGAATTCTAACAAATAAAAAAAGTTCGGACTGATCAGCAGTAAAAGTTGCCTGTAGGACATGTTTTTTTTTTTTATATTGAATTCTTTGTATATACAATGTATGAATGTCCTGAACTGCGGAGATGAGCTGTATGATTTAATTATTTTGGAAAGCGTCCAAAGCAATAAGCTTTTCCAGCTGGACAAAGCTTGCTAGGGACTGTCGCACTATATATTTTTTTGGTTTGCATCCCACGGTGGCCTGGATTGGGTTTTCCAAAGTCTAGAGTAGTAAAAATCACCACTGGTTTATATTTTCTTCTAATTTTTAAATGTATTTAATGCTGTATGCAGTGAAATTGTAGAGTGTTTTTGCGACCGTTCTTGCCTATTATTTTTTTTAATATTGTACTTGGTGCTGTGTTATAAACCGCAGTTGTATACTGCTGAATATTGTAAATGCTTTTAAACCTTAAAGAAATACCATATTTTGTGGGATTATGTGTAACAATAAAACTAATAGTAACTATTAGCCATTCAGTAGATGACATGAACTGGCTGTCATTGTGGTATGGTACATTTTAGCCATCAATGTGTAGCCATAATAAATGATCATATTGCTTGGTGATTATTTTTACTTTATACCACACAAACTATACTGGTACCGTTCTTTAGAGCGGACAGTCGGCTAGCTTGTAATAACAACCGATGCGGCTCAGCAGTTACAAGCAGGGACCTCACACACACACCCGCCGGCTGGCCGAAGCCCCGAACTAAGCCGGTGCCTCATTCGAGTCTCAGATCTAGTAACCTGGAAGCGATGTCATGACATCACTTCCCGGATTACTGCCATCTTAAAGGTGCCAGTTTTAAAAAATAGAAGGTATTCAAACGCTGAGCTTTGACATATTCAGGTGCAGGGGAGGGCCTTGGTCTTATAGACCCCCCCCCCCCCAACCCTCCAAAAAGAGCACCTGTCACTGCTTATTACTGTCACAAGGGATGTTTACATTCCTTGTGACAGCAATAAAAGTGATTAAAAAAAAAACTTTTGAAAGGACAGTATAAAAATTTTTAAATGTACAGAATATCGGCCTGAAAAGGCAGCTGAAAAATCGATCATATTGGTCGATCCCTAGTCATGTGTGCTGCTCTATGCACACTACGAATCCCATAGTCTCTAGCCCATCTCGGGAGCAAGCAAAGAGGATGACTACATTCCTGCATACAGGGCCATGGAAAATGAACAAAGCCACCCTCTAAAGCTGGACGTACACGGTTAGAAAATTGTTTGAAAAAGCGTTCGATACGCTCGATCGTTTGACTTTCGAAATGTTAGTGGGCTAATTTTGATTATCGAAATGCAAAGTTTAATGACAAAAAATAAATAATTACTCGCTGGCTTTTTTTTGAGCCTAAACAAATGATTTTCTAAACATTAGTAGAGGAATAGATCAAACACTTTGAGAAAGTTTACAGCACGTGCACATATTAAAATGTGACCCCCGGATCGTGTAATCGATTGATGAAAATGTTATGGTTTATTGCTCAATAATATATCGATAGTTGGGCAACATCTAATGATACAATGATCATGCTATCGCATGCACGTTCGACAGATCTTTAAATTCTTTTTTTTTTTTTTTTTTTCTCTTTTAGAACGATTTTCTAACAGTGTGTATCCAACTTTACAGGAACTCTGATCACTGTAGCAAAAAAAAAAAAAAAAAAAAGAGATTTTATAGGAGGCTGAGAGCAATAGTACTTTTTTGAATTAAAGGTTGAACGCTTTGGTAGTTCATTGAGTCTTTCTGTCAGTGTACATCTGCTTGGCCATACGAGGTACGAGCAGACAGTAAGGCCCCTTTTCACACGGGCTTTCCGATCAGGTCTGCCTGTCAGTTTTTCATGCGGACCTGATCGGAGCTTCTATTCACTCCTATGGAGCGACGAATGTTAGCGATGACATGTCCTCTGACATCCGTCGCTATATGATCCTGTCTGTGAAATCCAGACGGATGGTGACCCCATTTTCCATCCGACTGGCAGATAGTATGGAATGAAAACTGACAGGTGGTCCGTTTTTCATCCGATCTCCCCATGGAGAACAGCGGAGCTCTGACAGGTGCACAGTGAGCGGAGGCGGACCTGTCAACGGATTATTTTTTATTTATTTTTTTTTTATATAGTTATTTTAACAAGGTAAACTTATCCTTTTTCAGAATACCTACTTGAAAAGTGTGTGTGTTTGTTGTTTTATTTATTTATTTATTTTTTTTTAATTAATTTATTTATTTTTTTGTCGCTTTCAATGTGCTGTAATATTTATGTGCAATTCATCATTCCTTCTAGGCCATTGACTGCAACCCATGTGCATGAGGCCTTCCTAAACGTACCTATACACTTGTGCATCAGAAATGTATGTATTGTGAGTACGTAGGTAGATGGGTACTGGTAAAAAAAAAAGTTTCAGCCTTGAAAAAGGTTGGGTTTATCACAGAAACCATCTAACTAACTTGTGAGCAAGCGATCAGCTGAGAAAACTGACCTTTTTAGTATGTAGACTTGAGACTGTGCCAAAGGTTGCTACTTTCATGGTGATTGATCGGAAAACAGATCTGTCCAAGTACAATCGTTGTTGCTTAATCTCTGGAGATTTAGTCATTGGCAGCTGCCTGCTATAATTACAGGACAAGGAAGGTGACACAAGTCTCCAGCATTTCTTCCTGTTATCATTGCAGTAAACTGTTTGCAAAAGCACAGGAAAGCCTTCGTAAAACAAGGAATTCACATCTCATTCCATCAATACATTGCACTGATGGCCAAAAAGCTTGAATCGACTGTATGCAGTTTGTAATGTAATATAACATTAGGCTGTATTTGCACTATACTTAATGGTTGACATCTAAGGGAATGGAAGTGTCTGTTCTTCTCCATTGCTTACTGCACTGCTATGCAGTATGGCTTCATGATGAATGTGAGAGCTGCTTTCCCCTTAGTGCTTCATCTGGGGAAGGAATGTCCCTGGGCCACCCCATCTGTTACATAAGAAATGGCAACAAAACCGTTATTTTACAAAACAAATATATATTTTAACCACTTCAGCCCCAGAAGGATTTGCCCCCTTCCTGACCAGGCCATTTTTTGCGATACGGCACTGCGTCGCTTTAACTGACAATTGCGCGGCCGTGCAATGTTTTACCCAAACAAAATTGATGTCCTTTTTTCCCCCACAAATAGAGCTTTCTTTTGGTGGCATTTGATCACCTCCTGCATTTTTTTAAATTTTTTGCACTATGAACAAGAGCGCCGATTTTGAAAAAAAAAAACACTTTTGTACTTTTTGCTATAATATCCCAAAAATTAAAAAAAAAAATTCTTCATCAGTTTAGGCCGACATGTATTCATTCTTCTACATATTTTTGGTAAATATGCGTACCATGATTGGTTTGCGCAAAAGTTATAGCGTCTACAAAATAGGGGATACATTTTATGGCATTTTAATATATTTATTTTTTTACTAGTAATGGCAGTGATTTTTTTTTTTATCGGGACTGCAACATTGCGACGGACACATCGGAAACTTTTGACACTTTTTTGGGACCAGTGAGATTTATACAGCAGAATTTGTGTTTACACACAGTCCCCGCTCTGCCAAGAACGATCGTGGGTGCCCGGCGGTCATCGTGCCCGCCGGGCACGCGCATCAGCCCAGGGGACACGGGGGGGCGCACCTGCTACTGCATCTTAAAGAGCCGACATACAGCTACGACGGCTCGCACAAGCTGTACCAACCTGCCACAGTACATCTGCGGTGGCTGGTCGAGATGGGGTTATTGTAGGTAATCCTATTCTAGAAATGTAGCAGCCAATGTGTTTTATATATTACAGTTCACATCTATAGTTACATATCAGACTTGTTTCTAGTGACAAAGCAGCTCAAACTAGCTGGTTCTATATTTCATTGTCTCATAAAATGTACAGATGGTGGATGCTAGAAGACTGCGAATGCTTGTAAATGTCCAGCAATATTAATGGCGTTCATAAACTATACACCTTTTAATCTTATATGCACTGTTTTATGGTGGTGTGTTAAAGATTATATATCGCCTAGTGCGTTGGGGTGTGCACCCCAGAGCACAAATACACATGCGTATATATTAGCAGAACAGTGGACGTGTCGGTAAGCCAAAGATTGGCGTCATTAGTGCAGTGGACGATGTCGGTAGTTTGTTTTTTTTTTTTTTTTTTTTTTCATTCTTTTATTATTTTTTTGTTTGCTTTTTTTTAATTTTTTTTTTTTTTTTTTTTTAGGAGCCCTGTTATGGGGCTTTGGTGAAATATCAAGGGTCTCTAAACAGACTCCTGATGTCTTTCTTTTGAGGCAGAGAAAGAAACTCCAGTCCCTTTCTCTGCAGCCTGCAGTAAGCATGGTTTACTATGCTTCGGTTAAGAATGAAGACAAGAGCAATTGGTACAGATAAGTGTCAATTCAGATTTTCCGGTTAATGAAAAATTTACCAGTCCCTTTCCTGCTAGTGAGAGGGAAGCTGGCAGCACTGCATTGGGAGATGGGAAGCAGGAGAAACTTGCACCGTGCGGGGTGATTAAGGTGTACCCAGGCACATCAGGCACACCCTGTGTGCACGCCTATTACTGTGGTTGAGGATGGTTTTAAATGATTACTATAAATACAAAGGAATTTATTTAGGAATCGATGAGACTGTCGCCAACAATTACTGGTGGTAAAAATCGCTGTCATTTAAAAACACATTTGCCTGCAGTTGAAAGTTTGGTAAATGTCAGATTGACTGCTTTATACATTCGCCCCAAAGTATTTGACATTGCCTTGGGATTTGCTTTATAAACACATCAAGGCTACATTTTACATTGGTGCTGATAGTTTGCTGTGTTCAGAAGCGGCCTCTGGAATGCAGTAAAACTCCGCTTCGAGATTTCTCTGCAGAAATTCCAACCCTGGACACACACTGGCTGCTGCAAGGGTTATCAGAGGCTCCACTTGTATGTAACCACTCAGATGAGCTGTTACATGGAAACAGTGGTGGCGGCGGCCCTTGATTTGTAAATTCAACAGCTGCAGCAGTTCGCACACAGTATGTGCAGGCAGTGTTTAGAACTACTAGAAAGAATCTTGCCGGTGACTACCCTCTGGCCCTGCTGTGCAGTTGTGTGAATGTAGCTTAATGGTTGTAAAGTCAGGTTTTTTTTTATCTTGATGCATTCTATTGGGGCAGCAGAGTGTTTTTAGTGGTTAGCACTTTCACCTAGCATCAAAAAGGGTCGCTGGTTCGAATCCCAAACACGACATTACCTGCCTGGAGTTTGCATGTTCTCCCTGTGCGGGTTTCCTCCGGGTACGGTAGGGACCGATGTGAATATACATGTAAAGCTCTGCGTAAATTGACATCGCTATATAAGTACCTGAAATGCATAACAATATGTACGTAATTTCATGCATGTGGTTGCACTATGTGTGTGTGTATATTATTATTATTATTATTATACGAGATTTATATAGCGCCAACAGTTTACTCAGCGCTTTACAATGTATAAGGGGGACAACACAATTACAGTACAATACAAAAAGGTACAGGAGGGCCCTGCTCGTAGAGCTTACATTCTAAAAGGGAGGGGGTGGTGGTACAAAAGGTAATATCTGCAAAGAATGATTTGATGGGGGTGGCTCAGGGACAGTTATGTGGGTGTGGGATAGGCTTCCCTGAATAAATGAGTTTTCAAGGATCTCCTAAAGGTGGACAGGGTAGGGGCTGATCGGACATACTGGGGCAGGGAATTCCAGAGGATGGGAGAGGCTCTGGAGAAGTCCTGAAGGCGAGCATGGGAGGAGGTAACAAGGGAGCTAGAGAGCAGGAGGTCCTGGGAGGAGCGGAGGGGGCGATTTGGGCGATATCTGCAGATGAGGTTGTATATACAGTCCCTGACAAAAGTCTTGTCGCTTGTGTACAAATTGACCTGAAGTGGCGCTAAAATATATTTCTAATCAAGATTTTGTTACAAGAAATGGGTCATTTTAATCCCAACAGCTTTTGTAATAATGTTTCAGTGCAAAACGAAACTGACAAAGTATTCTAATATTCACAGCTTGGTAAAGCCCATTGAGTCAATTTTTGCCAAGACATAAGGCTCGGTTCACACTGGGGCGACTTGGGATCCGACTTGTACGCCCTCAAGTCGCCCCAGAAATAGATGCAATGGGAGTGAACGCTAGCGTCTTAATAGACACTACTGAAGTCGCTCCGACTTCAGAGCGTACTCCCTGTACTACTTTGATCCGACTTGGTAGGCGACCTGTACCATAGAAATCAATGGAAGTCGCCTCCAAGTCGGATCTCTCTGTAAAGTCAAGCGACTTTGCAGGGAAAACCCCTAGCTCCCCCCCTCCTTCCCAGAGAGCTGATTGCCCTGTGATTGGCCACAGGCGAAGTCGCCTGTCATGGAGGCGACTTCAAGTCGCCTTGTAATTTGCTGAAGTCGCGCTGAAGTCGCGGTACAAAGTCGCGCTGAAGTCGTGTTGCCCCAGTGTGAACCGACACTAAGTGTTGTCGCCTTGTTATATGAGCTTCACCTGTGACTAATAATGGATCAATTAGGTCTCAGGTGTGTATAAAAAGAACACCAGTACACTAGACCTTCTCAATTGCAACTGGACCTCTGCAAACATGCCTAAAGGGCCGTACACACGATCAGACTTTTTGACAACAAACATGCAAATGAGCTGTTTTGGAGCAACATCCGACCGTGTGTACGCTCCATCGGACAAACTTTTTCAGTTTCCATCGGACTTTTGTTGGCTGTGCGGACGGACATACTTTCCGGCAACAAAAGTCCGATGGAGCAAAGTCCGATCGTGTGTACACAAAGCCATCGGACATTTGTACAAACTACAGTACGCAGCCGCGAGAATGTTTCCAGCACGATCTCGGCGGCAGGGTACTGTACATCTCGCGCTGGCTGCAATAGGAAAAACACATTTTCCTACTGCGGCTAGCGCGAGAGGGAATTCCCCTCTGGGGAATACCAAGCCCTTCGGTCTGGTATGAATTTTAAGGGGAACCCCTACGCCGAAAAAACGGCGTGGGGGTCCCCCCCAAATCCATACCAGACCCTTATCCGAGCACGCAGCCTGGCCGGTCAGGAAAGGGAGTGGGGATGAGCGAGCGCCCCCCCCTCCTGAGCCGTACCAGACCGCATGTCGTCATGTCGTCATATGACCACGCCCCCTTATGACCTCACAGTCCCAGCATGCCCCGGGACTGTGGTCATAGGGGGGCTGGGTCACCGCCTATATAAGTCAGTTGCGGAGCGCACAGAGAGCATTCTGGCTGGAGAGAGCGTCGTGTCAACATCTCTGGAAGAGAAGAGGGAAGAAGACTATCCAGAGGTCCGGACCACCGCTGGCAAAAGAGCGCCAGAAGATAGCGGTGGAGCCGGCAGAAGATGCGGACACCGGGAGAAGACGCCGAAGAGGACCCCTGAGCTGCCTAATAAATTACTTTAAAAACCTGTGTACTGTGTTTTATTGACACTTTTTTTTTCCCCAGGTGAATGGGTAGGGGTACGATGTACCCCATACTCATTCACATTGGGTGGGGGGCCGGGATCTGGGGGCCCTCTTATTAAAGGGGGCTCCCGGATTCCGATAAGCCCCCCGCCCGCAGACCCCGACAACCAACGGCCAGGGTTGTCGGGAAGAGGCCCTTGTCCTCATCAACATGGGGACAAGGTGCTTTGGGGTGGGGGGGGCCGCAGGGCGCCCCCTTCCCCCAAAGCACCCACCCCCCATGTTGAGGGCATGCGGCCTGGTATGGCTCAGGAGGGGGGGGGGGCGCTCGTTCGTCCCCACCCCCTTTCCTGCCTGGCCGGGCTGCGTGCTTGGATAAGGGTTTGGTATGGATTTTGGGGGGACCCCCACGCCGTTTTTTCGGCATAGGGGTTTCCTCTTAATATCCATACCAGACCTAAGGGCCTGGTATGCCCCTGGAGGGGAACCCATGCCGTTTTTTTATTTAAAATTTGGCGTGGAGTTTCCCCTCAAGATTCATACCAAACAAAGTGCCTGGCATTGGCGGGGATCCAAGTCGGATCCCCGCACCAGTGTCAACCCGGCTCGCAAGGTGTCAATCTCGCCAAAAAAAAAGTGGCGAGATTGACACAATATCAGACAACACTACACAAGTTGACCAAAGGGTGGTGTTAAAGAGCTGAAAAACCACGTGATATGGTGAAAGTTGGCTGGAAAAGTCCTGTCGTCTGTATGCAAGACAAACTTTTGGGCAACGCCCTTTGTACAAAAATCCAAGGGAAAGTTTGTACAAAGTCCTATCGTGTGTATGGGGCTTAAGATTCACCCGGAGACTAAAGTGTTGATTATCAAGAGGCTGAAGACCAGATCCACTGCTGATGTGGCAGACACCTTCAATGTGTCTCAGCAACAAGTTCAGAGGATAAAAAAAAGATTTGAAGAGACTGGAGACGTTTTGGACAAGGCCAGGTCAGGCCGACCCCGCAGGACAACTGCTCGAGAGGACCGTTTGTTGGCTCGAAAATCCAAGGCCAGCTTATTTTCCACTGCAGCAGAGTTCCACGAGACCTGGTCACCTGAAATCCCTGTGTCAACCAGAACAGTTTGTCGGATTCTGTCTCGAAATGGCCTCCATGGTCGAATCAGTTCCCATAAGCCAGCACTAAACAAAAGACAATTGAAAAACTGTGTGGCATTTGCCAAGGGCCACAGCCTGCTAAAAGGATGGACTCTGAAAAAGTGGCAGAAGGTGGATTTTTCAGATGAATCTTCTGAATTACACCACAGTCGCCGCAAATACTGCAGGAGACCTACTGGAACCCGCATGGAGCCGAGATTTACCCAGAAAACCGTGAAGTTTGGTGGAGGCAAAATCATGGTCTGGAGTTACATCCAGTATGGGGGTGTGCGAGGGATCTGCAGGGTGGAAGGCAACATCAATAGTCTAAAATACCAAGAAATCTTAGCTACCTCTTATTCCCAACCATAAAAAAAAATTTTGCAGCAGGATGGTGCTCCATCGCATACTTCCATCTCCACATCAAAGTTCCTTAAGGCAAAGAAGATCAAGATGCTCCAGGATTGGCCAGCCCAGTCACCAGACATGAACATCATTGAGCATATGTGGTGTACGATGAAAGATGAAGCATGGAAGACAAAACCAAAGAATATTGATGAACTCTGGGAGGCATGCAAGACTGTTTTCTTTGCTATTCCTGATGACTTCATCAATAAATTGTATGAATCCTTGCCAAACCGCATGGATGCTGTCCTTCAAGCTCATGGAAGTCATACAAGATATTAAAGTGTCCTTTTATGAAACTGAGATCAGCTGCGATCCCGAGTCTCACCGCTGATAGATTTTTTTTTTTTTTTTTTTTAGATGTTCATGGCTCTGGCTGGGTTCACACTTGTGCGATGCGTGAACCAGCGTATTTCCTGTGCGGGTTTCCACATCACACCTACACTGACATCTGCGTACCACTGAGGGTGTCAATGTAAAGTTAATGACACCCCCAGATCATTTCACAGATTGCAGTGCGAACCATGTAATGGTGCAGGAATCGGATCGCATAGGTGTTCACACCCATGCGATCCGATTCCAGTGCGGACCAAGTAAAGGGTCCTGTACCATTTTGGTGCAAATATGATTTAGGGCCAGTTCCCACTGTTGCTGCTGTGTCCGAGATCGGATGTGATTCGCACTGCAGTGCAAATTGCATCCGATCTCTCAGATAGTATGGCTGAATTTGCATTGCATTCGGACCAAACTCGTACAGGACCCTTTTTTTGGTCCGCAGCAGAATCGGATCGCATGGGTGTTCACACCCATGCGATCCGATTCCTGTCTGAGTTTGCAGATCACACTGCAATATGCGAACTGATTTGGGGGTGTCGTTAACTTTTAGGCCCAGTTCACACTTGTGCGATGCCAGACATCGCACAGGCATTGCATGTAATTTCCAGCTAACTGCCGTTCACATTACATGCGATGTCTGTGCGGTGCGATATTAGCCGTACAGATAGTATGGGTGATATCACACCGCATTCGGTGCAAACACGCACAGGACCCTTTTTTCTGTTCGGACCAGAATCGGATCGCATGTGTGTTCACACATATGCGATCCGATTCATGTCCGAACTGTGCGATATAGAAGCTGAACTGGGGTTATCGTTAACAATGTATTGACACTCCCCAGCGATTCGCGTATGGCAGTGTGAACTGACATGCGAGTCGGTGCGATGCGGGAACCCGTAGTGGATTCGCAGTGTTCTCGCATCGCACCAGTTTATCAATTTTTATGTTTATCAATTATGAAATATATTTTAATTTATTAAATATTTATACTTGTATACTTAAAGTTATTTTTTAATGATTATAAATGTATTTTGCATTTATATGAATGGTGTATAGCTGCATTACATATGTGGATTACATTCATTTATTATACACCATTCACATTTAAATGGGGACATGTATGATCTTTAAATATTGATAAAAACAATTTTTTTTAATAATTGGGTTAATGTAAATTGTGTAGGGGCAATTTAACTTTATTACTTTATTATGTTGGGAACAATGTGTGCTGTGTGAAACTTGTATTTTTTACACGTCCTCATACTGTAATCCAGATTACATCACGTGAGATTACAGAGAGGAGCTGTTCTCAGGAGTTCCCGGCGTTTGTAGATCAACTCAACATGAGAAGCGATCTACACACTTTCATAAACAGGCACTCAGAGGAGAGCGATCTCCCCTGAGAATGCCTGAGAACTGAATCGCGGTATTTTACCGCAGTTTCATAAAAGGACACCTCAATTTGGATCCCACAGCACCACTACTTAATTTGCTGACATATTTTTGGATTTTCAGTAAAGTTGTTCAATTTCTGTATAGGCGACAACTTTTTGTCTTGCCAAAATTTGACCTGTCTGTCTTGATTAAATGCTAAATCTTTTTTCAGTGAAACTAATTTATTTCAGTGCATTAAACATCATTTGGGAGGGCTTTAGCTTTTCATATGAGCTATTTCTAACACCAATTGATTAATTAAAAGTCAGGTTAATAGCAGGAGTTTCTACAAAATAGAGAAGCGACAAGACTTTTGTCAGGGACTGTGTGTGTGTGTGTGTGTGTGTATTTATAAAATGTATGTATAATATATATTAGAGCGGTGCACCCCCCTAAACTGTGTGTGTGTGTGTGTGTGTGTGTGTGTGTGTCTATTTGCACTATACACACACAAATATACTATATGTATGTTTTATTTGGGATTCCCCCGACCTTTCACTCTCTCTCTTGCCCCCTTCATGGGGAAGAAGCTCGATGCATCTAGCTATTTTGATGGGATCTTTTATAAATATTTGTACCGTATTTATGCTGTCTCATGTTTTGTTTGTCTATTGGAAGAATACTGTATTGGCTTTTTTCAAAGTTTGTTTTGTAATTGTTTTCTCTTAAATTGAATTAAAATATTTGAGAAGACTGAATAGATGACTTCCTGGTCTCTTCCACCAGTCTTTTGAAGGCTTGTAAGGGTTCATGCACACAGGCGACGAGGGCTGTACACAACCCAGACCCCGTGTGTTTCTGCAGCAGATACAGCCAGGTGTTTCTGATCAACCTCCAGTACAATTAAATGAAAAAGCTGACCATGTCTGCGACTGTCTACAGATGTTCACATGTAATCGCACCTGAATAAATACCTGCGGTTATGGGTGCCCCAGATGCAGACACTTTGTGTCCAGGGGTGCACATCTGACCCCAACTGCCGGTAATGGTCTCATGTGTGATTTACATGTGGACAGTATCAGCCAGTCATTGATCCGGGGTGTGGCTGATTGCAAACCCCCCTGTACATGCGTAATCCTGGCCCATTTACAGCCTAAGATTTCTGACAACCACAGATCAGTGCTACCAGGAATAGGGAGAAGGAGAATCGCTAATCTCACCTGACCAGTGTACCAGGAGGTTTACACTGTTGTAGCCGTTGGGCATAAAATTATACAGGCTGCAGTCGGCATGCATATTGCCGGGCAGTTGATGGAACAATGGAACTTTTTTTATTGTTTGTTTTTGAATATTTATTTCATGCCAAGTCAATTATTATGACATTTCTGCTTGATCGTACATTTTGAAGTTGGAAATTTCTAGGTGTGATATGAGCCCACTCAGACAGACATATAACACCAATTTATTCCATCCAGCATTTGTTTTGTTAACCGTTTTGTGCTTTTGTCTGTTTGCAATGAAAACTGACCATACACATGAGAGAGCAATTATTGGAAACAAAGCTGACACTCGCTGCTTGGTACATGTTGATCAATAATCTATTCATTCCTAAACTGTTCTGTGGTACAGGGTTTTATCTCACTCGGTAAAGGTAATTCTGATATTGGACAATGATCTACAACCTGGCCATACCATGTGTGGTGCGATTGCTGCATTATCATAAATGAATGATCTCCATTGAAAATAAGCTTGATGAGTACAGAGTGTTCTCTCTATTGGCTTATACTGGTGCCACAATTTTCCGGGCCTCTTGTACTGGTATGACCGTGACCGGAAGGTGCAACACTTAGGTTTTATTTGTGCTAGCTGACAACATTGTTCACTCATCACCATGTGAACATTTTTTTGTGCTTGTTTGGCGTCAGGAGTTTGCTGTATTTCTCTGATTACATAATAAGAGGAAATGTTCTGTTATGGCGTTTGTGGATGTCCTTTATCAGCCAGTACTTCTGTTCCGCTCTCTAGAGGTATGCTGACATTTAGAATCTTGGCAAATAGAGCTGAATGGAAGGAGTAAATGGTATGCTTTTTAGTCGTTTATTCTCAGGTTTTTACTTTGACAACATTTAGATTTGGGAAAATTTAGGCCAAATTACATTTAATCCAAACAATTCTTCTCTGTAATAAACATCAAATCTGCTGAAGAATTTGTATAAAATGCCCTAGCAATATATTTACCTATATCATTTTAAACCAGCGCACAAGTAATTTTTTCACAATAAATAAGCCAAGACTCGGCTAGCTATGCTGGTAAAGTGTTACTAAACCCAGGACCCTGCATTCACTATATCTGGTCTCTCACAGTACACAGAAAATTTTTAGTAAATATAAGCAGTCTTGTCACTTCTTGCAGTGTCTGGTTAAAGCTTGTAGGAGATGTTTTCATACTCCCCTGATTGTCCTATGAGGCTGCCGGGCCCCTGACCCTCTGTCTGGACAGTGCTGATTGGCCCTGTGCTGATCACATGCACCCCCCCCCCCCCAAAAAAAAAACTCTAGCAATACACACCAAGCTGAGCATGTGCAGAGTGCCCCCGAGGCTCTGTTCTATCAGGAGATGGATTGGGGATAGTGGAAGGGGAGGATGACAGAAGACAAGATCAAACAGCCTTTTTACACAATGCAGAGGATTAAGAGGATTAAACCCTTTAGGTTCCACGGTGAGTATAACCAGCATGCTTTACTGCATATACAGACTGATTTTACTGTTGTGGGGTTTAGTAACACTTTAAGTCCATACCTACACCTATTAATTAAATGGCATGTTATCCACTTGCCAACCGCCTTCTGCATTTTATACTGCGGCTCGGCTGTGCAAACCGATGTACCTGTATGTCGTTCTGTGCATGTGGTACTGCAGGCGGGAGCTCGCCCATGGGTCCGGCTACACTTCCTTCCCTGCCAGTGCCATTCATACAGTGATCAGTGTTAAAATAAATAAATAAAAGTATGCACCGATCACTGTATTGGTGTCACTTGGGGTCAGATTAGTCCCCCACAATGTCGCAGTCCCGCTAAAAATTACAGATCCCTGCCATTACTAGTAAAAACAATAAAAAAAATAAAGTCCCTAAATCTTTCCCCTATTTTTGTAGACACTATAACTGTTGCTTAAACCAGTAAATATACGCTTATTGCGTGTTTTTATTTTTTTATTAAATATATGTAGCAGAATACATATTGGCCTAAACTGATGAATACATTTTTTTTTATTTGATAAATTTTGGGGGATATGTATTATAGCAGAAAAGAAATTATTTTATTTTTTTCAAAATTGTCTTTTATTTATATATTTATTTATTTTTGTTTTATAGTGCAAAAAATAACCACAGAGGTGCTCAAATACTATCAAAAGAAAGCTCTATTTGTGGGGGAAAATGGACATCAGTTTTGTTTTGGTATAACGTCGCATGGCCGTACAATTCTCAGTTAAAGCGACACAGTACCATATCGCAAACAAATGGCCTGGTCATTAGGGGGGGTAAATCCTTCCAGGGCTGAAGTGGTTAAAGTTTCATCATCTTCATAAACTGGCTAATTTTTTTTTTACATACAATTTTTTTTTTTTTTTTTTTAATATAGCTTTTTTTCAGGCCGGGTTCACACTGGTACGACAGTCGTACCACTTTGGATCCGACTTCCCCTTGTTCTGTCGAGGTGCCCGGGTTGTACTGCGCATACGCCGTACGGAACAGCACAACAGCTGATTTTACAATCGGCTGTTGTGACGGCGAGATGGCGCCTGCACACAATAGCTGACAGAATAAACTTTTCTGTCCAGATACTTTTTTTTTTTTTTTTTTCCCCCTCCACCATGAAGCAAAGCTGGAGCATGCGTACAGCCCTGCATGCCTTAGCTTAGCGGTAATACTGAGGCTCATCCACCTGCTTTTACTGGCCAACCCTGTAGTTACACCTGTGCAAAACTGAAGCTAAGGCTGGATTTCTGCTGTCCCCCATACAGTTCGTAGTTCACTTTTGACCTGGAACACCTAAACTCTGCAGACTTGGCCACAAGAATATATTGACAAGTGTGAAGATTTCAATGCTTCAGATCTGATGCATTGATCTGTTAGTGTGCAGACTTCCTAAGGGAAACTGGTAATACTAGTTGCCTGGCTGTTTATGGCCTCCATTTGTACCACTGACACACAACAAGAATGCAGTTAGTGGAGACACCGGAAAGACTGGACCCCTGATTTGCATACTGTAGTCCTGTATGAGCAGTTGTCGTGATGCAGTTGGCCAGGATAAAATGCTTGTATGCATGGATGGAGCTTTAGCACAGCTGTCTTTATAAGGCAGCGACCCGTTTTTGTGCATCAGCTGTTCAGTGGGAATTTGATCAGCCGGCTGTTTGGAATGATTGCTACTGGATGGAGGAGCCTTTTGCTGTTTTGCATTCCTCTCCTAAGCTGATGCTTAGTATGTAGACCTGTGTGTGGAATTTGGTTCGTATGATGGACATGTGGTAGGTGGTGGATATTTTCTCATATTTTATTTATGTGCTTGTATGAGGCCTCGTGAACACTGAGCATTCGCTCAGCTCTTCGAAATGCTTTTTCTCCTGGCAAGATTAAAGCTGCTTAAATGTGGTAAAAGCTGCATTTTGCACATGTGTTTTTGTTATATTGGCCAGAATATTTATTCTGGCCGTTGTTATTTATTATGTTGGATTTATATAGCACCAACCGCTTACGCAGCGCTTTTCAACATAGAATACATTGATGCTTAAAGGTGTACAGCATTAATGCACGCCCATTTTCTCTGCTCAAATGCTCTGCTCCTGAAAGCGCAGGTTACGCGTTTCTTTTTTCATCAATGTGTTAACACTCCCCTTCTACACGCCTGTAAATGTCTATGTGTGCATGGACAAAAAAAAACCCCAAACACCTATTTTTTTCTGCCGAGCGTAAGACCTTAGTAGCTGATTTTATGATCCATTTTACTTTGCAAGCAGTTGTTCCCTAGGCTTGGTTCACACCTACGCAGTTTGCTTTTGATCTGTTTCTGCAGTGATTTTTGCAGTGCATGTTACCCACCCTTTTTTTTTATTTATTTTTTTTTGACGCATTTTACATTTTTTATGCTTGGCCAATTTGTTTGGGTAGATTAAAAACAAATCGCGGCAAAAGGGCACTACATGCTTTTCTGCAGCTTCACCATTGGGGTCTATTGAACCAAAAACGCACTGTTTTTTGTGTTTTAACAAAAAGTCCCTGACCCTTTCCAAAAACACAGTGGCTGAAAAAAGACATAGATGTGAACGTGTCCCATAGGAAACCATGTTAAATGGACTGTAGTGCGTTTTCTTCAAAAAAACGTTAAACATATAGGTGTGAACCGAGCCTAACCTAGGAATTGTTTCAGCCTTTTTATTAAAATTTGTGTTTTAATGGTCATGCAGATGTCCGATTTGGGGCTGTACACCAGCTCGATCAGTGCATTTCGGCTTTGGGTGTGGTGGGCTAGGTATTTCCTATTATCTGTAGACTTGAAGCCTGTACAAATCAAAGTTGGGCTGCCACTGTCAGCATGTAATCAGACACTGAACGATTACCTGTGGTTAAGGACCAATGTATGTTCATGTCCAGGCATGCACATCCGTCCCTAATCACAGATGGTCACTGAGCCTGGGTTCATATTGGTATGATGTCAGACATCGCACGTGATTTGCATCACACTGCTGTGCAAATCTCATGTGATGTCTGAGATGCAAACTCAGCCATACAGATTGCATAGCTGAATTTGCATCACATTCTGACCAAACTCGTGCAGGACCCCTTTCTTCTTTTTTTTTTTTTTTTTTTTTTTTTTATCTGTCTGCTCCAGAATCTGATCGCATGGGTGTTTTTACTGCCCGCCCAACTGCTCACTCTTAAGCTGCAATGCTGATTGCTTTTCAGAAAGTCGTACAAGTGTAGATTACACTTTTTTAGGGTCCTTTCACATGGGCAGTCCGCCCAGCAGACTCCACTTTGCTCATTGGAGGATCGCTCCCCTGATCCCCGCTGAGCAGGCAGCGGATGACATGTCAGTCTCCGCTCCGCTGTGCAGAGACAAACCTGTCAAGAGTCCTACTCTCCTCTTTGGGGAGATTGGATGAAAACTGACCGCCTGTCCGTGTGTTTTTTTTTTTGTTTTTTTTTTCCATCCGATCCGCCAGACGGATGGAAAATGGGGTCACCATCCTTCTTGATTTTGCGCACAGGATCGGATTGGATAGTGGCGGGTGTCGGTGGACATGTCACTGCATACATCTGGTGCTCCATAGGAGTGAATGGAGCGTCCGATCAGGTCTGCCTGAAAAACTGACAGAAGGACCTGATCAGAAAGCCAGTGTGAAAGGGGCCTAAATGTGTGACTACATGTGAAGTCTTAAGTTTGTAAAAACTTCTGTCCATGGTGGTATCCTCCATGGAAATACACTGATCTGGCAGTGTAGCTCCTAATCTGCCATGTGCATAAGCCCTTAGGTTAAACGTCACTGTGCCTATTTAATCTGCTCTGCTCTCATATTTTCCTTTTTTATAGTAGTATTATCTGCTTTAGCAATGGGTGTTTGTATTGACTTGTAGCATTTTGCTTTTACTAACTTTATTAGCTGGAAACCTCATCATATCTTCAGGTTAGTGTGGGCTGTTGTGGGAGCAAACCACACTCACAAAAATGATCCTGTACCTGACGTTCTTAAAGCAGAGTTCCACCCGTTTTTTTTTTTTTTTTTTTTATAGTTTATTAAAAGTCAGCAGCTATGCTTTTTGTAGCTGACTTTTAATAAACAGACACTCGCCTCCCACGGTCCAGCGATGCAGCTGCCTGTACCCCTGCTCCGTCATAGCAACTGTGGGCACCCGGCCGTTACAGCTTCACGGCCGGGCGTGCACTGCGCTCTGCTATTGGCCAGCTAAGGTCCCAGAAGATCTCTGGAAGCGAGGAGTCGCCTGGGTGGCCAAAATGAGGCGGGAGGACATGAAGTCCCACTAAAAATAAGGTACCCACTCTCCCCCCGCCCAAAAAAAAAGACATGCCAGGAGTGGTGGAAGTTCTTAAAGTGGAAGTTCCACTTTAGTGTGGAACTCCGCTTTAAAGCCCTTGTCAAGTATCCTTCACTTGGCAGAATGGTAGTGCTTGTTAATTTTATGATCGTTTCCTTTTAAACCTGTCAGTACCAGATATAAAAATACCAATGTAAAATGTACGGATTTATTTTAGTGCTCCTAGACGTGTCCTATTTTGCCCATTGTTGTGATGGCGACAGTGTAATTGCAGCATGTACGGTTTCAAAGGATCTTAGTTACTCCTTTAAAATTTTTGTACACTCGGCAAGCAGGATGCATCTCCTAGCAACCAGATAAATGTCAGGAGTATTGTCAAAGTGAGGACTAAAGAAAACGCATACCTGTTTTGTTTTTCTTTTCATCTTGTGTTGTAAATGATTCATAGTGACTAGGGCACTCTAATATAGATGATGGTACCTTGCTTGTACATTGTAATTTAATATGACTGCATTCCGTTATAGAAAACGCACAGTATTTCTTTCCTAGTATGGATGTTTCTTGCTGTAGAGATGATTAATCACCAGTTTTCATGGATTGTAATACGAGGGCGAGAAAATGAATTCTTGTTCATGAATCCTGGATTAACCTTTTTTATAATGTATAACATCTAAGAAAATGATGACCATAATGATGTAAATTTAAATGGGCCAGTGCTGTGTGTTAAGGCCAGTGTGGACATTGCAGCGTGCTTTCTATATCAGTTTGAGATGGAGACTTTATTGTAGGCTCATTTCCTCCCCCACGTGACCCTTCCCCTGATCTCTCTGTCAAGATCGATGGTGTAACTATCAGCCTATCCCTGCATGCCAAGGTTGAGGTTATTCTTTCGGCCCCAAATCCAATCACTGTCCAAATACTGCCGCCTCAACCCCTGCAACATCTTCAAAATATGTCCCTTTCTAACCAACGACCCCACAAAGCTCACTCACAAGTTCACTCCCTGGTCATCTCTCGCCTCGACTACTGCAACTCCTTCCTCTTGGCTTACCTTTTACATAGGCTATCTCCCCTTCAGTCCGTTCTGAATGCTGCTGCCAGACTCATCCAATTTACCAACCACTCAGTGTCTGCTGAGTGTCATCTGCGTGTCAATCCCTCCATTGGCTCCCGCTCACCCAACAAATTTAGATTCAAAATACTAACAACAATTTACAAAGCCATCCACAACTCGGCCCCCAGCTTCATCAGTGACCTAGTCTCAAAATACCAACCAAATTGTTATCTTCGTTCCTCCAAAGACCTCCTGCTCTCTAGCTCCCTTGTCACCTCCTCCCATTCTCTCCTCCAAGACTTTTCCCGAGCCTCTCCCATCCTCTGGAACTCCCTACTCCAATCTGTCTAATTTTTATCTCCTACTCTGTTTGATTTGAAACGATCACTGAAAACCCATCTCTTCAGAGAAGTCTATCCTGCATTCACCTAAAAACTGTACTTTAGTT
Organism: Lithobates septentrionalis; assembly: GCA_037952835.1. Lineage (NCBI taxonomy): Eukaryota > Metazoa > Chordata > Amphibia > Anura > Ranidae > Lithobates > Lithobates septentrionalis. The sequence continues at coordinate 801,053 of JBBDGP010001320.1, read as the reverse complement.
TTCTCCATCACCTCCCCACAGCTTTTACCTTTTTTATATAACTTGTCCCTCCCTACTAGATTGTAAGCTCTGAGCAGGACCCTCTGACCCTCCTGTATTGAATTGTATTGTAACTGTACTGTCTGCCCTCATATTGTAAAGCGCTGCGCAAACTAGGTGCTGTTGACTCTCGTCAGATGGTTTTTGCATTGATAGACTTGTATGTGAAGAGAAGTAGTTAAGAATCAAAAAGAACCCTGTTGAAACTGGCTCTAGCATATATGGTCTTAAAGAAAATTGTCTGCCAGTGTTCCAAGCATATTGTTTTAGGTCATGTAAAACCGAGCACTGTCAGTACAGGTAATCCTAGAAGACCTCCTGGGAAATTCATAAAGTGTCATAGACGTACTTTAAAATCCAGTTGTGGCGCAGATAGTGTTGGCATTTTCACCCGTTCATGTACCCTCCTCATCTCCTCGCACAGGTGGCTGTAATGACTTATCCAGCAACTGAAGATGGAAGAGGAGCAGAGATGGCAGCCCTGCAGGTCTTTCATCTCCAGTGATGCCTCACTCTGCTCACTGACGGCCCTGCCGCCTCGCTCTGTACTGACGGCCCTGCCGCCTCGCTCTGTTCACTGACGGCCCTGCCGCCTCGCTCTGTTCACTGACGGCCCTGCCGCCTCGCTCTGTTCACTGACGGCCCTGCCGCCTCGCTCTGTTCACTGACGGCCCTGCCGCCTCGCTCTGTTCACTGACGGCCCTGCCGCCTCGCTCTGTTCACTGACGGCCCTGCCGCCTCGCTCTGTTCACTGACGGCCCTGCCGCCTCACACCCCTCTTGTCCCTCAGTTTGGATTGTGTTTCCTACCATGCAGGAGCAGTACAATGTTTAAGAAAAAAAAGTGGGGTTGAATCGCGCTAAAACAGATTGGTGATCATACACCATCACCAAACCAAATATTTAGAACTAAGTGAAGAGTTCCCCTTTAGTGTATACATAATATTCAAAACACATGTCAAATAAATAATCAATCCAAAAATAAAATGTTCAAAGTGATAATAAGTCCATGTATAAAAAATCACCCAAGTGATATGAAAGTATCTAAAAAAAAAGTTCCAAAAAACATAAATTCTTGCTGTGAGAAGAAAAAAAGCGTGCTTGCTCCACCACTGTGAAATCAGACTGGCCGATTACCAGAAACTCATGATCCCCCCGTTACAGAGGATCAGAGAAAGCGGTTTGTTAATACTACTTCGAACCACGACCAATGGATCAGAGACCTTATACCGAGATGGGACATCAAAGACTGCAGGGTCAGGCTAAAGATGTTCACACTGACAGGTACTCAGACATCAGCCCACAGCATTGCAGATGCGGTCATAGAAGGAAAAAAAGGCTCCATATAGTGTAAAATCATTGACTTTTAAAATCATTGACTTTATAAGTAAAAAGTTAAACTCACATGTTAGTAGACAATAGTAGGCATGTAGTGTAGTCTGGAGCGCCAGCTGGAAGCTCACAGACAGCCCGTCCTACTGGAAACAGCAAGGTGGTGAGAGAACACGCCGCTCTGCCCTTTTTTTTTCTACGCAGCGTTTTGTGATAGTCGCATCATCCAGGGACACGGGCGGCGCATCTCGTCACCTCCCCTTATAGTACTAAGAGCCTGACCAAGCCTTGCTTTGAGTTCCACTCCATCGGCAGACTTGCACAAAAAATTGAAAAATCCCAAGCGCTGATTGGTGCCTCACTAAACAAAGCCTCACTGTGAATGCCGAACCAGCGAGCCTACCCAGGTCGGATAATCCCAAACACTGAGTGGTGTCAGGTGCGCAAGTGTGTGCACAATCACTGGAGAAAGAATTAATCATGAATTGCAATAAACCGCTGGCTGGAAGGGGGTATGAGGTCAGGTATCTGGGAACCATAGAACTCATATGGAGATAGGTACCCCAAAAAAAGCAATAAAATGTCATTACTAAAATTGTCAAGTCAACCAGTGCGCTCCGTGTCAGACCGGACATGAATTGACTGGAGCATAAGGGGACATTCTAAAGATAAAATAAACAAAGGCCACCGGGTGGCCATGTTTAAAAATTTCAAAAAGATATATAAAATGGAAATAAAATAAACTATAGGTAATAGAGCTGTGTATCCTTACGAACACACAGAAGTCATACCTATATTGTATAAATAAAATAAAGGCAAAAAAGCCTCAAAATAATCCTAAACAAATAGGTCCCATCTAGCAGCATGGTCCGTGTCAGACAGGAACCGGCTTATAAAAGACAAGGCCCCCTTTCACACTTACACGACTTGTCCCACGATTTTGTACTGCAAAATCGTATGACAAGTCATTCTCCATGATTTTCAATGACTACCATTCATATTGGCACGACTTTAAGTCGTGCCGACTTGAAAGTAGTCCCTGCACTACTTTGGTCCAACTTCTATGCGAGTTGTACTCCATAGACCTCAATGTTAAACCCTGAAGTAGCATGCAAGTCGTGCCTGAATAATATAGACACGACTTCAGCACGACTTTGTAAGCACAAGCCTGGCTCGCTGATCGGGAAAGGAAAACTTTTTTTTCCTTTCCCGATGAGCGACAGGCAGTGCTGACAGCTGTCTGGTTTGAATCCAGAGGGGGAACTCCACACCAAGTTTTAAATGAAAAAAACGGCGTGGGTTCCCCCCCAGGGGCATACCAGGCCCTTAGGTCTGGTATGGATCTAAGGGGAATCCCCTACGCCGAAAAATCGGCGTGGGGTCCCCCCCAAAATCCATACCAGACCCTTATCCGAGCATGCAGCCCGGCCGGTCAGGAATGGGGGTGGGGACAAGCAAGCGCCCCCCCTCCTGGACCGTACCAGGCCGCATGCCCTCAACATGGGGTGGGTGCTTTAGGGCATGGGGGCACCCTGCCGGCCCCCCCACCCCAAAGCACCTTGTCCCCATGTTGATGAGGACAAGGGCCTCTTCCCGACAACCCTGGCCGTTGGTTGTCGGGGTCTACGGGCGGAGGGCTTATCGGAATCCGGAGCCCCCTTTAATAAGGGAGCCCCAGATCCCGGCCCCCCACCCTATGTGAATGAGTATGGGGGTACATGGTACCCCTACCCATTCACCTAGGGGAAAAAAGCATCAATAAAAAACACAGTACACAGGTATTTAAAATAATTTATTAAGCAGCTCCGGGATCTTCTTCCGACTTCGGGGGTCCTCTTCCGACTTCGGGGGTCTCTCCGGCGTCTCCTCCCGGTGTCCTGATCTTCTGCCGGCTCCTCCGCTTTCTTCTGCAGCTCAATTGCTAGCGGTGGTCCGGACTTCTGTCTTCTGCCTTCTTCTTGTTTTCTTCCAGAGATGTTGACACGACGCTCTCTCCAGCTGGAATGGTCTCTGTGCGCTGCGCAACAGACTTATATAGGCGTGACCCCGCCCCCTTATGAGGTCACTGTCCCGGGGCATGCTGGGACTGTGCCGTCATAAGGGGGCGTGGTCATCACCCGGTGACAACGCCTCCTAAAACGTCAGTCCCAGCATGCCCAGGGACTGTGACGGCATAAGGGGGCGGGGTCACCGCCTATATAAGTCCGTTGCGGAGCGCACAGAGACCATTCTGGCTGGAGAGAGCGTCGTGTCAACATCTCTGGAAGAGAAGAGGGAAGAAGACGATCCAGAGGTCCGGACCACCGCTGGCAAAAGAGCGCCAGAAGATAGCGGTGGAGCCGGCAGAAGATGCGGACACCAGGAGAAGACGCCGGAGAGACCCCCGAAGTCGGAAGGGGACCCCCGAAGTCGGAAGAAGATCCCGGAGCTGCTTAATAAATTATTTTAAATACCTGTGTACTGTGTTTTTTATTGACTCTTTTTTTCCCTAGGTGAATGGGTAGGGGTACCATGTACCCCATACTTATTCACATAGGGTGGGGGGCCGGGATCTGGGGGCCCCCTTATTAAAGGGAGCTCCCAGATTCCGATAAGCCCCCCGCCCGCAGACCCCGACAACCAACGGCCAGGGTTGTCGGGAAGAGGCCCTTGTCCTCCTCAACATGGGGACAAGGTGCTTTGGGGTGGGGGGGGCCGCAGGGCGCCCCCCCATGCCCCAAAGCACCCACCCCCCATGTTGAGGGTATGCGGCCTGGTACGGTCCAGGAGGGGGGGGGCGTTAGCTCGTCCCCACCCCCATTCCTGACCGGCCGGGCTGCGTGCTCGGATAAGGGTCTGGTATGGATTTTGGGGGGACCCCCACGCCGATTTTTCGGCGTAGGGGGTTCCCCTTACAATCCATACCAGACCTAATGGCCTGGTATGCCCCTGGGGGGGAACCCACGCCAGTTTTTTTTATTTAAAACTTGGTGTGGAGTTCCCCCTTATGATTCATACCAACTACTGTATGTTTTCATTTGTTAATGCCAAAAACGTGGCAAAGTAGTACTGCTCCCAAATCGCGGTAAAATCGCGGCAAAATCGCGGCCGCGAAATCGCGGTAAAATCGTGCGACTTTGAAGTCGTATAAGTGTGAAAGGAGCCTAAAGGAGACATGTCAATGAAAAGCACGGTGGCCACCTAGTGGCCGTATTCAAAATGGCACAGCACTATAGAGCCATGTCAGAAAACTAATCCCAATGGATATATTGATTCAAATGGAACCAATAAACCTAATTGTGACTGTAATAGGACCATAGCCTCACAAATTCGTCTTGAGGAAAATATTGATAGACAACATTCCAAGAATAGATCCCAAAAGACAAATAAACAATATTTAATAATAATATTGATAATTTTAAATGGATCCTTATTAGTTTTTTATTAAGGAAAAATCGGATGGGCCATAGAAAGATAATAAAGGACGGTGTGTTTACCCCGCCACCTCATTATTGGGGCTATGTAGGTGGTCTAGATGGATGGGAAGTCAAAGCATAAGCCTTCAAAAAATTCACCAAGGGCACAGTTTGAACATCGAAATACAATACCCTGGGCAGAGCGGCGTGTTCTCGTCACCTCCCATTGCTGCTGTTTCCAGTAGGACCGGCTGTCTGTGAGCTTCCGGCCGGCGCTCCAGACTACACTACATGCCTACTATTGTCTACTAACTAGGGTTGTCCCGATACCACTTTTTTAGGACCGAGTACAAGTACCGATACTTTTTTTCAAGTACTCGCCGATACCGATTACCGATACTTTTTTTTTAATGTCACGTGACAGTTTTTTTTTTTTTTTTAACAATGCTTTCTTTTTTTTCGGGGGGGAGGGGTGAACGGTGTCTGTTATTTTTTTTATTTTTTTATTTTTTTTTATTTACAATTTTTATTTTTTACAATAATACTTTTTTTTATTCACGTTTTATATTTTTTTTTTTTTTTTTTTTTTTTTTTTTTTTTAAATCAGCCCTGTTGGGGGGCTTTGGTGAGATATCAGGGGTCTTAACATACCCCTGATATCTCCCCCTTGAGACAGAGAAAGAGACCGAGGATAGAGATTCCCCAGTCCCTTTCTCTGCAGCCTCAGCTGCACTGAGAATGAATGGAGAGAAGTCAGCAGCTCCTCTCCGTTCATAAACTGACACATCGTAATCACAGGAGATTACAATGTTTCAGTTATGTGAATGGACAGAGTCAGCTGACTCTATCCATACACAAAGGAAGGAGGAGGGGGACGGCGGACCGGAGGGGACAGCGGAGAGGCAGAGGAACGGAGGGGGACAGATAAGGAGAGGGGGACAGAGGAACGGAACGGAGGGGACAGCGGAGAGGCAGAGGAACGGAGGAACGGAGGGGACAGAGAAGGAGAGGGGGACAGAGGAACGGAACGGAGGGGACAGCGGAGAGGCGGAGGAACGGAACGGAGGGGACAGAGAAGGAGAGGGGGACAGAGGAACGGAACAGAGGGAGACAGAGAAGGAGAGGGGGACAGAGGAACAGAGGGGGCATGGAGGAGGATGCAGTGACAGTCAGCGGTGATCGCGTGGGGAAGTTACAAGCACCAATCACCGCTGTATGTCACTGAAAGCCGCGGGGGGAATCTTGTAACTCCCCCACACGCCGATCACCGCTGACTGTCATAGTATCGGCGGAAGCATCGGGAGCATTTGCCCGAGTACAAGTACTTGGGCAAATGCTCGGTATCGGTGCCGATACCGATACTAGTATCGGTATCGGGACAACCCTACTACTAACATGTGAGTTTAATTTTTTACTTATCCAATAAAGTCAATGATTTTACACTATATGGAGCCTTTTTTTCCTTCTATGACCGTATCTGCAATGCTGTGGACTGATGTCTGAATACCTGTCAGTGTGAACATCTTTAGCCTGACCCTGCAGTCTTTGATTTCCCATCTCGGTATAAGGTCTCTGATCCATTGGTCGTGGTTCGAAGCAGTATTAACAGCTTTCTCTGATCCTCTGTAACGGGGGATCATGAGTTTCTGGTAAGCGGCCAGTCTAATTTCACGGTGGTGGAGCAAGCACGCTTTTTTCTTCTCACAGCAAGAATTTGTTTTTTGGAACTTTTTTAAGATACTTTCATATCACTTGGGTAATTTTATTTTTTATACATGAACTTTTTATTATCACTTTTGAACATTTTATTTTTGGATTGATTATTCATTTGACGTGTTTTGTATATTATTTATACACTAAAGGGGAACTCTTCACTTAGTTCTAAATATTTGGTTTGGTGATGATGTGTATGATCACCAATCTGTTTTAGCGCGATTCAACCCCCCTTTTTTTCTTATTTAATTTCACTGTGTTTGTGTTACATAGATGAATCACGGCTATAATTGTTTATGTATTTCACTGTAGCGCAGTTATTCCCCTCATTTTTCAGTACAATGTTTGTTTTATCCTGACTGGATGGCTGTTGGGTCAGCGACCCCTTCTTGATGCAGATCCACTTAATTTGTCTTACCTTTGCCTTCTGCTTCATATTGGAGAGCTCCCCTTTTTTTTCTTTTCCAGGATCTCGGCCCCAAAGTAGTTGTAGGGGGTCAACTCCTGATGCCCCTGGCTGGTAAGCCCTGTTTTCCTCCTCCCTTGTGGGGTTTTGAAAGGGGCATGTTGTTTTCAGGACCTGTTGGGACTGTGTGGAGTTCTAAAGGCTTATAGCCTTGTGGATAAGTTCAGCCCAAGCTACGGGTTCAGAAGTGACATTAGTTCTGGCGGCCAGAATGAAGTGCTTCTGATCACACTGGGAAGGACATTGATGCTGGGACAGTATGGGGAATCCTCTTTACCATCGAGAATGGAGGGAAGCTATCGGGTCTAGTCAAGGTACTATGGAATTGAAAGTTGCTAGTGACTAAACCTAGTGTCCGGCAATAATGGTCTACTAGCAGTGATCCCTCTCTGAGGTAGGCTTGATTTATTGCTTTCCTCTCCAGTTGCTGTCCTAAAGGATGATTGGAGAAATTCCCAGTTAGACTTGCTGGTAATGGTAATTCTAGGAAACTTCCAGGACAGCAAGCCTACTTCCTGCCCTTTCATTTTATAGCATTATATTTTTCCCCTTGTGCATTGGTGGAGGTAATCTACTTTATCTCAACTGAAAGACAAGGGGGGTTAACTGTTCTAATTGTGTTTTTCTGTAGAGGGAGAAACTAATCATCTCCCATGTTTCTGTCCTGGAAGATTCCTAGAAATAACGTTACCGGTAAGTCTAACTGGGAATTTTAGACTGGTGTGACCCAAGATTGTGCGCAATTCTAAAAGGTGCTTTGACTTAAAGCGGGGGTCCACCTATCTATCGGTTTGTTTGTTTTTTGAGTTCATTCACAAACTTTTCTTCTCAGCATTACATACTCACATATTGTGTGTAATATGTCCGCCTGTGTCAGATTTCGTCGGAAAGAATAACTTATATTATTCACTGCAGGCGGTTTCCATCTTCATTGTGGGCATTTGAAGCCCACAAGCATTTATTTCCTGGATGCGGTGAATGCTGTGCTCCCAGCATTCACTGCTTGTTCCCGCACATGCTCAGTGGCATCCTGGGAAGCCTGAGACCAGCTCCCATGAGACTGTGCGGAGTCTGGGAGAGGCTAGAAACACGCCTACTTCCATGGGAGGAGAACCAGGAAGTGCAAAGAAGAATAGAAAAATAAAAGGTAATTACGGCGATTTTTAAATTTTTTTTAAACGGCATGTCCGCATCTAGGCAAGGAAGAGAATACATACAGATGATGTTCAAAATTTGGGTGGAACCCCGCTTTAAAGTTTAAAAACGGCTGTAGAGACTGACTAATCACTTTTTATATTGTGAAAACAAGACCAAATTTATCCCACCAAAAAAAAATAATGTAGTAGACAATATAGGGGGATTTTCTAAACTGCTCCAGTTTTAGCAAAATCTCCCCTTATAGAATACTAGGGAAAGAGGCTTTAAAAATCAGCCCTTCCTTATGCAAATTCATCTTGTATTATATTTGTATTTGCAAGTTCCTTAAGAGGAAGGAAATTTTCCATTTGCTAAGCTAGAAACTCAGCTTGAAGTAGAAAGGTCTTTTGATCAAACTCTGATTTAAAGCATTTGAGGCAATTTCTGTATAGAACGAAACGCTTTCTTTTATAATTTCAATTGATTTTCACATAATACAAACACAGGTGTTTGGATAAAATTGTTCTTGAATGCAAATGATTGGTTGCACAAAATCAGCAGGGTCACTTTTTAGTATCATTGTTTTAAAGCGAAATCTGAACCTGGCTATTATATATGGCAGGCAGTGTTTCAATTTCCTCTTTCCATAATAAATTATTTGCAACCTGCTATTGTGAGTGCAGAGTGAATCTGGTATATCTTTTATGCTCAGAATACAATTTTAGGAGTAAATAACTCTGTAAAAGGTGGTGCAAAACTTTAAATGGGATTTGTGTATTTAGATTCTCAGACAGATAAGTAATATGGAGCAAATCGTTGTTTGTGCAAAGAAGAGCAATGCTGCTTTAGTTCTTAAAGTTCAACTTCAGTCAAAACGTGGTATGTGTGTCTAGCTATCTGTATGTGGATATAGATATATATCTTTTATTATAATCTAATGATCTATTTTATTACACGTCACTATTTCAGCTGGTGTCTTGCGCTTTCCTTTCTTCATATGTTCAATACTTTTTTCCCTGAGTCATTACATTTTATTACTTATTTTCTGAACTTATTTGTTTTGGTTTCTTTGTATGTATGGAATTTTTTTTTTTTTAATCGGTATCACTCCTTGGATATACAGGGGGTCCCCTAGTTACAAACATCCGACTTACAAACGACTCCTACTTACAAACGGAGGGAGACAACAGGAAGTGAGAGGAAATCTACCCCTAGGAAGAGAAATAAACTCCTGTAAGAGCTATTATGGGGAAAAGGTACCTCCACTGATGCTTTATCACCGAGACTTGTTTCCACAACAACCCAAAATTTTCAAAATCCAATTGTCATTGGGACAGAAAGTGAGGTGAAATCTTCTGAAGAGGTGCACAGACAGCAAAACAAATGTCACAGGGGTGTTAACCCTTCCCTATGTTTTCCAAAAAGCTTAAAAATTGTTTTTTTGGCTGGAGCTACACTTAAAAAATGTACCTGTTCCGACTTACAAACAGATTCAACTTAAGAACAAACCTACAGTCCCTATCTTGTTTGTAACCCGGGGACCCCCTGTACTGCAACAGACTCCTGACTCAACTTCTAGTTTAACTGCTGTCTGCAGATTTCTGGTCATTGTGTTAGTCTTGGCTTGTAAGAATAGAAATTCATAGTCCTCTCTGGGGGCAATGTACCTTCATTTGTAAGCTACAGAGCACCAGGACCAAACGTATACGGGCATTAGATAAGCTGAAATGGAGGACATTTAGACCCCTAGTGGGTGCGTCGGTGGTAAAGCGGCGCTATTTTTAGCGGCGTTTTACCGTCAATTTCGCAGTGCTATTTGGCCGCTAGCGGGGCGCTTTTACTCCCCCGCTAGCGGCCGAGAGAGGGTTAAAACCAGCCGCGAAAGAGTTAAACCACCCGCAAAGCGCTTTGCAGGCAGTATCGTTGTGCTACCCATTGATTTCAATGGGCAGGAGCGGTGGAGGAGTGGTATACACACCGCTCCTTCTCCGCTCCAAAGATGCTGCTGGCAGGACTTTTTTAGCATCCTGCCAGCGCACCGCTCCATTGTGAAAGCCCTCGGCCTTTCACATTGTAGAGACAGGAGCGGCTCTTCCAGGGCGATTTGCAGGCGCTATTTTTAGCACTGTAGCACCTGCAAAGGGCCCCAGTGTGAAAGGGGTCTAGTACACATTGCATTGTTCCTCCAGAGGCTGCTAAGGGTTCCTTGAGCTGGGGCTGATTGACCTTGTTTTTGATGATCGCTGTATAGTGTTGGCGCCAGCCCCACTTAGCAAAGCTAACGGCATAACACTATTTGTCTTTTTGGTTATTTGTAAAGGTGACATTTTGGTCACCACTGTAAGGGTTCATGTACACTGCTGCTGGTAAACGGACGTTTAGGAGAAGTTGGGCTTTTTTTTCTGCTGCCCCTGAACTCTCCTCTGTTATCTTATCGGTACATGTACACAGGGTCGTTTATAGTCGTTTCTAGGCAGTTTTTTTTTTTTGGAATGCAAAAAAAGCGTTCAGGACAGATGTTCAGAGGCATTTGAATTGCCAAATGCCTGTAACAGCTTGTAGTTGCGGTAAGGCTTCGTGTACACAGGACCTCTCTTGAATGATTTAACTTGACAGCTAGAAACCGGCATCTAAAAACGGATGTTTAGCTGCATTTATATGCCACGTTTGCGTCTAGAAACGTTTTAAAAAAAATTTATATATATATATATATTTTAAAGTTTCTACGTTGTAAAACTGACATTCACAGACATGACAAGGCATGATGGGAATTGTAGTTCCTGAACAACTGGGGGGGCCATAGTTTGGAGACCCTCTGCTCTAGGGTAAAAAAAAGTTGGGAAAGGCCGCATAACACCCACTGTACCTCTCCCAGTGATGCTCTACAGCACTTTATAGATCCCTCCTTTAAAAAAGAATATCTAAATGAATAAAATCGCGATATTGGCTAAAAAATTTTTTTTTCACATGACCCAGCTCTTTTCCAGCCTGTCTGCAGGGAAACATGAGCAGGAGGAGCCTCTAGTCGTCTGCTGGTCACATGCTCACAAAAAAACGCCTTTGGAATGCAGTGTAAAAATGAATATCAATAAACTGTTTTGAAATGTCATACAAATATATATTTGAAATCAAATCTTTATTATTTTTTGCAATAACATGGTGTGGGTGGATGTATGGCAGTCACAGGCTGTGTCACACACCTCTAGCCTGTGTCTTAGAATTAGAGGGAGGTGAAGCCTCCATTAATCTAATATGTAAAAATCCTGCCCCTGTTGTGTTTGGTTAGTGGGCATGAGGGAAAATGAAGGGAGTGAGCTGTTTACCACTGTATATACACCCACATGTGTGACGCTATAGTCACATGGGTTGCTCAGATGTGATAGGGAGGAAATGCTCAGCATATAAACTCCCTAAAAACAGCATGTACAGAGTTGCCACCACAGCTACAAAATCCCTAGGTGAATTGGGGACAGAAGGTTGAGATAAAGCAGCAGGAACAACCACGTTTTTCTTTGCAGAATACAGAAAACTAATCCCATAGTAACTAAGTATGAACAGCATGTAATACACCGTTCATTGATAGTTAGTTTTTTTTTTTATAATGTGGGTTTAGTGACACTTTAGGTATGCATCATGCAAATGGAGAACTCCAGGCCTCTATGCTTGTTCTAGTTAGGTTCAATAAGTAGGCAAGCAAGGATAAGGATGACAGCTCTGCAGTTTGCATGCTCCAAACATCTTTGCTTTGCAAACTGCCACATTTTTGTTTGTGACGGGTTACTTAGTATAAAAGCCACATAAAGCTGCTAATTCTTTGTACTGCTGGACATACATTGTAACATTATTTTAGACGCTGTCAGAAGAGCAGTGTAATAACCCGTACACACGATCAGAAAATCATACAAAAAAATCGACTTTCAAAGCGATCGTACAATAATCCCATCATTAGCACACTGCTTTTGAAAGTCAATCACGACAGCTCATCCGATGTTATCTGTTGGGACAAGCATGAAAATTTTTCTCGTACGATACTAGATCGCATGATTTTCATTTTTAATCGGTACAGTTGTTGGTCGAAACTACAACACGTTACAGGCATATCCCGCTTTAAGTACTCACTTTACGTACACTCGCAATTACGGACATACCCGTGAGCGTATGCAAAGTACCTAGCAAGTACAGACCTCCCATGCCGCGCAGCCGCAGTATGACCTGGAAGAGGCGGAGCTGCTACCCAGAGTTGTCGCCAGTGAAGAGGCCGCAAGTGAAGAGGCAAAGTTCCAGGCATCCCAGAGTTGCCCCCTAAATGTAAGTGGATTACTGTACAGTACTATAAACTTCACTCCCTGACCCCTCCTACAGCCCATGGCCCTCCACTATAGACGCTGATCACTCCTGTACAGCCCCTGACCCCCCCAGAAGTGGAAAGTACATTTTTCGTTTTGCATACATGCTTTGGTCCCATTGTGTACTTAAATGTGGGGTATGCCTGTACATCGCTTCTGAATTTTTATTCTGTTTTATGATGATTTTTGTGGCTTTAGTAACCTCTTCTTCATTTTCGATATGAGATTAGCATGCAAAAAAAAGACGATCATTCGTCCGATAATGTCATTGTGTATACCAGGCACTACTTTAGCTGCTGCATACACAAGCACTTTTTTCTTTTTTTTTTTTTTCTTTTTTAATATGGAAACACTAGCCGTGACTTTTTTATTTAATTTTAATTGGGATGTATTTGCTGTAATCCCCCTGGCAGTGTTAATATTTACGCGTAAGCTACAATAAAGGTACAGACAGACCGTGTTTGGGCTGTTTGCAGACATACTGCCATGTTTACTCAGTAGCCTCTTGTAATATACATAAGAACTGCAAAGTAAGCAAGTGCAGGAGCTGTTTTTGTTGACCATAATTCTCCTGAGTGGATTAATAATTAAAGGGGGGGAAAAAAAAAACACACAGTTAAGGTTAAGCTGTTTAAGCACATTTTGCAAAGTGGGAAATTCTAGACTGTCTTACGATAATAGAATTGTCCTGTTTACACCTTGGGCTTGCTTTTAGATTTCTTTATCTGTCAAACATGCCTATTTTATGTCTCTAGAGCTGCTTGGTGCAGTGTAATTGCCAGTATCGCATATACTGTAGATTCATTTCCAAGATTAGCCTGTTTCAGGAAAAAGGTGTGTGTGTGTGTGTCCCTTGATAGCCAGGGAACTAGCATTTTCAGAATGAGATTGGCATATTAATCTGACTAGGAGGGATATTTTCCCTCTTCCAGAAAATTAACTCCTGCCTGCAAACTCTTGTAAAAAATAGATGCCAAATGCTGCTGGATGCAAACTTTTCATATTCTACACTGTAAATGAGCTTCCTCCCCAGTTTTTTTTTTTTTTTTTTCCTTCTATATTTGCCAAGTGTACATACATAGAAGGAAAAATTAAAAGCAGATCACATTACATAAAACCATATCATTATTCTTATTATATCTCAAGTATCCATACTTCATAACTCAATATAGTCAATTGTACAAATAGCGCTTTTTCTGTTTTGTATTTGTTACTATGAAATGTAAAACGTAGAGCTTAGTCATGTAAAGAAGAAATAAAACTAGTCCTGAGATGAATCTCTCTTTCAACACTCGTGATATGTGCTGTTACTTGTCCAGTGGCTATAAATCATATTTACATATTGCGATTTCTGTCAGATCTCCGATCATTCATACATATTCCAAAAGATATCTTAAGCGTGAGTTGGCACTGTATCTTCAGAGTTAATCCATTTACCTCATACTTTATTACACTTTTTTTTTTTTTTTTTTTTTGGGGGGGGGGGCATCCCCTGGCTTCACAAGTCATTTTATATAGTGTAACATTGGCATTGACCAGGTTCTTCTAAGAGGTTAACGTGAGATGGTCTCTCCTAATCCAGTTGATGGCAATTGGCTTACGGACATAAAAATAGTAATCGTAGTAAAATTGTTACTCATAACTTCATCCTCAATTATGCCCAGAAGGCCCAGTAATGGGCTACAAAAAATCTAGGATATCAAATGTATCGGCAATAAATTGGGTCTCCTGTGACCAGAGAGAGGACGTATCCTGTTACAATCCCATAGCATATGTAGAAATGATCCTTCCACCGCTAAACATTTATGACGTGGAAGTTTCTCCTCTTCCCATTTTATACAGTGTGTAGTATATTTGGCGTAAGTACCTGAGTTGTATCATTTTTCTCTGGCTGAGATGGTAGGCGTATATAAGGCTAATACTTCCTCCCACTGCTCCTCAGTTAGCTCAGGTATAATAATGCTCCATCTCTTCCTGATTTTTCTTTTGGGTTTTCCTTGCCTATCAATACATTATAGTAGCTAGAGATTAATTCAGTGTGTTCAGGGGTTACAAGGAGTTTTTCTAAGGTCCCAAACTGACTTTGTACTGCATGTTTTCAGTCTGGTATATTGGCATGCTCAAGAATCAGGGATTCCCAGTTCCCTCCTCAATTGTGCAAACGTTTTTAGACCATTTATAGCCATCTTTCAGACATGGGTTGACCCAAAGTGGAGCATTGGGGGATAAGTGAAGGGGGCCATCTGCTATATGTTTCAGACGGATCCCTAGGACACGTTTTTAGCAGATTTGAGCATTACCCTGCCTCCCCCTGTAGGGATTGTATTAGTACAACTGCGGTGGCTGGTCAACAAGCGATTAAGGTGTAACTGCATAAAAATGTTGGTAATCCACAGTAAATTATTGCCATGTGGGTTTTTAGCTATAGAACACAAAGGGTGGATGATTTTAGAGTAGCCTATGCCAAACAGATCTATGGTGCACGTTTCATATTGTATCTTGATATAGCTGCATTTAAAAAAAAAATAATAATCCTATTAAAATGGAGGTATTCTGGTACTTAAATTTCTGACTAAAGGTCCAGTTTAAGTCCTGCTAGATCACTTCAGGTTGGCCCCTTTTGCATGTATAGCCATGTAAAACATTAAAAATAAGTGTCCCATACTGTTTAAAATCCAGTAATATACGGTCTCACCCTGCTCTGCACATGCTCAGTTGCTTTTCTATTTTTTAGGAACTGTGCTGAATTTGTAGAGGCCAATCTGTTGACAGCCTAAAGATTTACTGCAGCTCAGGGGCTCTGGGCTTCAGCAAAATGGCAGCCTCAAGCAAGAAGAAACAGGACAGTTTACAGCACAGCAATTTTGATAGCATAATTACCGTATTAATGTGGAACGAATGTATTAGTCTTGCACCGATATCGGTAGGGCTGAAACAACTGATCGATCGGCAACTAATCGATTATGAAAATAATCGATTACTATTTTCATAATCGATTAATCGGCCAGTAACATAATGGGGTTAAAAAAAACTAAAATGAGCCCCTTATAGTACAAAAAGGGGCAAATAATCGCTACTGTAAATTACTTTCACAGTTCTATAGTAAAAAAATGAACCCCTTACAGTAGTGATATCTGCTTTTTTTTTTTGTACTATAAAGAGCTAATTTTATTTTAACCCCATTATTTTACTAAACATCTTAGACCTGGTTCATATCTACAGTATGTGTGTATTTTGGTGCTTTTTGCAGAAACGCACTACAGTTCATTTACATGGTTTCCTATGGGACACGTTCACATCTGTGCTTTTTTCAGCTACTGCGTGTTTGGAAAGGGTCAGGGACTTTTTTTAACGCAAAACTGTGCTTTTTTTTTTTGGTTCAATATACTTCAGTGGAGAAGCTGCAGAAAAGCATGTAATGCGTTTTTTGCAGCAATTTGTGTTTTTTAATCTGCCCAACAACAAATTGGCCAAAAAAATGCAAAAACGCAAATTGCAGCAAAAGCACTGCAAAAAACAGATCACAAGCAAACTGCATTGGTGTGTACCGAGCCTTATGCTGGCCACACCGATCAATTTTCAGACAAGAATATTCATACGAAAAATCTTTATACATTCGCTGAATGAAAGAATGTTGTTTGAAATTTTCACTTTCTTTTAACATTTCTGGTATGGGACTCCCCTTTCATCCAGACATGGTATGGGACTCCCCTTTCATCCAGACATGGTATGGGACTCCCCTTTCATCCAGACATGGTATGGGACTCCCCTTTCATCCAGACATGGTATGGGACTCCCCTTTCATCCAGACATGGTATGGGACTCCCCTTTCATCCAGACATGGTATGGGACTCCCCTTTCATCCAGACATAGTATGGGACTCCCCTTTCATCCAGACATGGTATGGGACTCCCCTTTCATCCAGACATGGTATGGGACTCCCCTTTCATCCAGACATAGTATGGGACTCCCCTTTCATCCAGACATGGTATGGGACTCCCCTTTCATCCAGACATGGTATGGGACTCCCCTTTCATCCAGACATGGTATGGGACTCCCCTTTCATCCAGACATGGTATGGGACTCCCCTTTCATCCAGACATGGTATGGGACTCCCCTTTCATCCAGACATGGTATGGGACTCCCCTTTCATCCAGACATGGTATGGGACTCCCCTTTCATCCAGACATGGTATGGGACTCCCCTTTCATCCAGACATGGTATGGGACTCCCCTTTCATCCAGACATGGTATGGGACTCCCCTTTCATCCAGACATGGTATGGGACTCCCCTTTCATCCAGACATGCTATGGGACTCCCCTTTCATCCAGACATGCTATGGGACTCCCCTTTCATCCAGACATGCTATGGGACTCCCCTTTCATCCAGACATGCTATGGGACTCCCCTTTCATCCAGACATGCTATGGGACTCCCCTTTCATCCAGACATGCTATGGGACTCCCCTTTCATCCAGACATGCTATGGGACTCCCCTTTCATCCAGACATGCTATGGGACTCCCCTTTCATCCAGACATGCTATGGGACTCCCCTTTCATCCAGACATGCTATGGGACTCCCCTTTCATCCAGACATGCTATGGGACTCCCCTTTCATCCAGACATGCTATGGGACTCCCCTTTCATCCAGACATGCTATGGGACTCCCCTTTCATCCAGACATGCTATGGGACTCCCCTTTCATCCAGACATGCTATGGGACTCCCCTTTCATCCAGACATGCTATGGGACTCCCCTTTCATCCAGACATGCTATGGGACTCCCCTTTCATCCAGACATGCTATGGGACTCCCCTTTCATCCAGACATGCTATGGGACTCCCCTTTCATCCAGACATGCTATGGGACTCCCCTTTCATTCAGACATGGTATGGGACTCCCCTTTCATTCAGACATGGTATGGGACTCCCCTTTCATTCAGACATGGTATGGGACTCCCCTTTCATTCAGACATGCTATGGGACTCCCCTTTCATTCAGACATGCTATGGGACTCCCCTTTCATTCAGACATGCTATGGGACTCCCCTTTCATTCAGACATGCTATGGGACTCCCCTTTCATTCAGACATGCTATGGGACTCCCCTTTCATTCAGACATGCTATGGAACTTTCATATTACACAGCTTTTAGTGGCATCCAAAGTGTGATGAAACCTAATGTATGTACCATATATGTTTAAGTTTATGAATATAAATGTAACTCGGATCATGAGTAACATTGATATCATCCTCTTTTAGGTGGACAGATCTGATATGAATACACTCAGCTTGCCTCTAAATATCAGACGAGGAGGATCAGATACCAACCTTAACTTTGACATACCTGATGGCATTGTGGACTTTCACAAAGTCAAACTTTCTGCTGATAGCCTAAAGCAGAAAATCCTCAAAGTCACTGAACAGATTAAAATTGAACAAACTGCCCGTGACGGCAATGTGGCGGAGTACTTGAAACTGGTGAATAGTGCTGATAAGCAACAGGCAAATCGAATTAAACAAGTCTTTGAGAAAAAGAACCAGAAATCGGCTCATACAATTGCACAGCTGCAGAAAAAACTGGAACAGTATCATAAAAAGTTAAAGGACATAGAGCAAAATGGCTCTGCAACAAAAAGTACAAAAGACCTTTCCAAAGAACATCTTAAAGATTTACAGCATTCTTTAAGGGATGTGAGCAGTAGTTCTAGACCTACTGGTCCAGCAGAGCACAGTAAAATGGGTGTACCGGGGGTTTCTTTGACTCCGCCAATGTTTGTCTTCAACAAATCTCGGGAGTTTGCAAACCTTATTCGTAATAAATTTGGAAGTGCTGATAACATTGCTCATCTAAAGAACACGCTCGATGACTTTCACCCAGAGAACAATGCTAGGAACTTAAGTGGGAGTGCCACAATGGTCACTAAGCCCAAGTATGCAAGCGATGATGAGTGCTCTAGCGGGACATCTGGCTCAGCTGATAGTAATGGAAACCAGGCATATGATGGAGGACCGACAAATGCTAATGTCAGCCAAGGGGAACTTGCTGTATTTCTAGAAGAGCTGAGAGAAATAAGAGAGGCTCAGACTCAGCTGGCTGAAGGCATTGAGGCACTCAAACTACAGTTCAAAAGAGACTATGGCTTTATTTCACAGACATTACAAGAAGAAAGATACAGGTAACTAACAATTCATATCTAATTTATGTCAAACTTCTTGTTTATGAAGTTTTCTTTAATTCTTTCTTCTAAATTAGGCTTGTTTGACTTTAAGGGAATATGCAATGATTTAAAGCTTAACTCCCAGCTTTTGCTTCACTTTACACTTTTTTTACGTTTTTTTTTTTCAGCAAGACATTACATTTTGCTACACTTTACATTTTTTGGGAAAAAACAAACTAGGTCCCCTACTAACATGTGAGGCTGCTGGATGTGCGGTATCGGGGCCGAGACAAGGTGTGGGCAGGAGGGGTGGCTGCCCTGGGCACTGTGGTAACATGTGAGGTAGGGAGGCGCAACAAGGAGATGGGGGAGGGGAGAGATTTGTGTTGGAAGGGGGTATTTGGGGGGGGGGGAAGCAGGGGGTGAGTATTCTGTGGGGTACCAAGAGTTGTGATTTAAAGGGATATATGTAGGGAGGGGGAATGGGGGGGTTTGTGCTAGGAGGGTGAATTGGGGGGCGGGGGGATTTGTGCTGGGTGGGGGGGAGAGGAAGAGTACTAGGGGTAGAACATTTGTGCTAGGAAGGGTGCATTTTTTTGGGGGGGGGATTTTTTAGCAGGGATGTGGATTTATACTGGGAGGAGGGGGAATTTCTGCTTGGGGCTAAGCATGCAGATTAGTGCTCAGTGTTTTTGTGGAGGGATCTGAACTGAACGGCCCTCAGCCAATCGGAGAAAGCAATGTATTCTAGCAATGAATACAAAGAGTCAGAGAGGCGGGCTGATGTTGCAACTTCTGACTCAGCCAATCAGGAAGTTTTGTATTCATTGCTAGAATTCATCGCTTTCTCTTGATTGGCTGGCTGAGCGCCAATCAGACTCTAGTGTGTTCTGGGTATGAGACAGGAAGTCTCAGCTCTAACCCAAGACACAGTGTGGAATGCTGTATGTAGCCTCAGCTACATACAGTTTGATACCACACATCCAGCCTCACATGTGAGTGAGGGACATTGCTGCATGTGCCAGATTTGCCCAAATGAACTAAGTGTAGCAAAAGCTGGAGTTCAGCTTTAAGTTTGTTTTTAAACTGATGTATACATTCATTTAAAAAAAAAGAGAGATTGAGATATCGCCCCCCTTGGCATTTTTCGTGTTTTGTTGCCTCACAACCTGGAATTAACGTGGATTGTTTGAGGATTTGCATAATTTAATTTACAGAACATGCCCACAACTTTGAAGATGTTGTGGTTTCTTTTTTTTTTTTTTTTTTGTGTGTGAAGCAAACAACAAATAGGACAAAATAACAGAAAAAGTCAATGTGCATAACTATTCACCCCCCCTAAAGTCAATACTTTGTAGAGCCACCTTTTGCGGCTATCACAGCTCCAAGTCATTTTGGATAAGTCTTTGAGCTTGCCACATCTTACCACTGGGATTTTTGCCCTTTCTTCCTTGCAAAACCGCTCCAGCTCCTTCAAGTTGGATGGTTTGCGCTTGTGAACCGCAATCTTTTTAAGTCTGACCACAGGTTTTCTATTAGATTGAGGTCTGGGCTTTGACTAGGCCATTCCAACACATTTACATGTTTCCCCTTAAACCACTCAAGTGTTCCTTTAGCAGTGTGTTTGGGGTCATTGTCCTGCTGGAAGGTGAACCTCCGTCCTAGCCTCAAATCACACACAGAGTGGTACAGGTTTTGCTCAAGAATATCCCTGTATTTAGCACCATCCAGCTTTCCCTCAACTCTGACCAGTTTCCCAGTCCCGACTGCTGAAAAACATCCCCACAGCATGATGCTGCCACCACCACGTTGCACTGTGGGGATGGTGTTCTTTGGGTGATGTGTTGGGTTTGCGCCAGACTTAGCGTTTTTTTTGATGGCCAAAAAGTTAAATTCTAGTCTCATCAGACCAGAACACCTTCCTCCAATGGCGGCCCGTGCATTGTGGGCGCTTGGGGGCCGCCGCCCCCCCAACGCCGCCGCCCCCCCAACACCTCCGCCACCCTCCCTATTCATGTGCCCGGCCCCTTTCAGGATGCCGGACACATGAAATACTATGGCGGGGATAGGGGGGGCTGTGTATCTTGAAGCACGTGATTAGAGCCAGAGGCTTAAATCTGCTTCAAAACAGGGTGGGATCAGGGCGCAGAGCACTGCGTCCCGATCCCACCCTGTTGTGTGACATAGCGAATTAATTTTAGCTATTTTCACACTAACGTTCCTCCCTGCCGATCAGGAGGCAGGTCAGTGAGACCTGTCTCCCGATTGGCCAAAGCATTAGGCAATCCTATTGGATGCCTAACGCTTTGGCGGAAGAGGAGACATGGCAGAGAAGGCCTGAGGAGCCGAGCGGACACTGGCACCAAGGATGGGGCGCTATTCTGCCCCATCATGGCAGGCTTGCTGTTGTGCCATGTTCTTTCCATTTGGTTATGATAGAGTTGATGGTGCTCCTAGGGATCATCAAAGACTTGGATAATTTTTTTATAACCTAACCTTGACTTGCACTTCTCAACAACATTGTCCCTTACTTGTTTGGAGAGTTCCTTGGTCTTCATGGCAGTGTTTGGTTAGTGGTGCCTCTTGCTTAGGTGTTGCAGCCTCTGGGGTCTTTCAAAAAGGTGTGTATATGTAATGACAGATCATGTGACACTTAGATTGCAGATGGACATCATTTCACAAATTATGTGACTTTTGAAGGTAATTGTTTGCACCAGAGATTTTTATGGGCTTCATAACAAAGGGGTGAATACATATGCACATGTTTTTTATTTCTGAAAAGTCGTTTTTATGTATATATTTTTTTAATTTTACTTCACCAACTTAGACAATTGTTCTGATCCATCACATATAATTCAGATTAAAAAAGCATTGAACTAAAGGCTGTAATGTAACAAAAGGCACTGTAGTTTACTTTCAGATGATCTCTCTGATTACCACTCCAAATGGTACATATAAGTGATCATTACCTGTCACCAGGTTCAGATTGCAAT
Source organism: Lithobates septentrionalis (assembly GCA_037952835.1). NCBI lineage: Eukaryota > Metazoa > Chordata > Amphibia > Anura > Ranidae > Lithobates > Lithobates septentrionalis. The sequence goes on along the minus strand of JBBDGP010001320.1, from coordinate 779,477 downwards.
AGCTACGTGTACAAATGATAAAAAAAATTCACATGGTTACAGTGTTGCATGACCATGCAATTGTCATTCAAAGTGTGACAGCACTGAAAATTGGCCTGGGCAAAAAGGGGGTAAAAGTGCCATGTATTGAAGCGTTTAAGAAAACCCTTTCATGTGTGACTAACAAGATGATGTAAATGAATGTGTTAATTTAGTTAACTAAATGTAATTCGTGTATGTATATGTGTGTGTATGTGTATATGTATGTATGTGTGTGTGTATATGTATATATATATATATATATATATATATATATATATATATATATATATATATATATATATATATATATATATATATATATATATATATATATATATATATATATATATATATATATATACACACACACACACACTTGTGAAGGAGAACCGCACTCTGCTTACGATTTAGTGCCAGCAATCAGGTCTTCCCACCGACCTTGTATATAGAAAAAGAGTCCAAGAGGTTGCTGCACTTAAAAATGTCTTTGCTTTATTTCACAATTTCTTCAGTAGGGATTTACAAAGCAAGTATAATCCAAAAACACAGGCACGGAATGCCTACACAGTTTCAGACACAAGTAGTTTCAGATATGGATGGATATATATATATATATATATACATACAAGAAAGCAGCCAGCTTTACTGCTTCAACACACAATGTAGGTGTGAAAATCATCCAACCCTTCTGAAACAATGTATTTAAGTAGATAATACATTATCTCAACAGCTGGTAAGCAGAGACACTGAATAAGGATGAGTCAATCACAGAGCTCCCTCTATTGGTTACTCTGCAAAATCCCTACTTTAGCTACAAAAACGCAAAGGGCATATACCTTAATGTAAACACTAAAATAATAATTAACTTGCTCACAATAAATCCTGTATACTATCCTTAAAAAAAAAAAAGGAAAAAACTGCATTAATGTGTGTTATACATGCATGCTGTGCAATCTGTGTATGCTGAAAGTACCCAGTTACGGGCTACTTGAGTCTAGCTGGCTTGGGCCAGCCGTAAATGGGCAGATTCTGTGCAGTGAACAGTAGGTAGTCCGAGTTCTACCTGTTCTTTGAATGCTAGCTCAGCCAAACGTACAGATGGGGCACACGTTATGAAGCAACCATTCCTCTTTCTGTGGTAAAAAAAAAAAATCAACAATCACAGGAATTTTTCAACATGTTTCAAAATCTGTGATGAGCATTTCACATTCTTGCAAATTCTCTTTATTGCTTCAGAATGAACTCTCTTTAGCTTGATATTGACACAATGCTTGCATCACTAACATGGCTTGTAAATATTTAGCTATGTATGATTTTCCTTTAGCTGTTTTAGGCTCCTTTCACGCTTGTGCAACTTAGGATCTGACTTGTGAGACCTAAAGTCGCAGGACATGTGAAATGCCATGCATCTCTATGAGAGCGATTCCAATTGACAGTACTAAAGTCACTTCGACTGCAGAAAATGTTCCTGCACTACTTTGTTCCGAGTTTGACACAACTTTAGCGCAAGAGTGTAAAATTCGGATTAAAGTCTTGTCAAAGTCTGTCTCTAGTTGCACTGAAAATCGCTCAGCTTTGGGGTCTGCTGGTATGAAAGGAGCCTTAGGCTGTGAGGGGAAGAGGAGCTTCTTTAAGAAGGTCTGGCTGGCATAGCTCCTCCAAGGGGGCATATATACAACCTGTTCTATTCACCTTAGCTTGGCCCTCCTAAATGCTCCCAAACAATGTGTTTTTTTTTTTTTTTTTTTTTTTTTTTTTTAAATCTTTATTTAGATTTTACATATCCATACATAAGAAAAAATCAAAAATCACTTTTAATCGTATACCAATATAATAAACCCACACATCCTATCCCTGACAACCCCCCCTCCTACCACCCCCTACCCATGCCCCCCCGTCTCCCCCGCAGACCCCACTCTTATGTTGCCCACCAGACCAAACACCTATCTGTCCTACCGATTCCGAGTTAACTCAGCATCTTATCGGCGTACTTAGCTGACTTCCTGAAGGCCATCCAGCTTGCCCATCTTCCTCCCACCGTCTCTTGCTCCATAGTTAACAAGTCTTTATCCCTTTTCTCTAGGTTATAAGTTTCCTGTACTTTTAGGAACCAGTCCCTAATCTTAGGGCCTTCAGGGTTCTGCCAGTTCTTGGGGATTAAACTTTTTGCTGAATTCAGTAACACCGGGACTATGGATGCGTTGTACTCCCGCTTTCCTCCCTCCGAACTATGGAACAGGCATATCCAAGGATCGTATGGAATTAATTTACCCGTAATCTCCTCTATTGCTTGAATTATTTCCTGCCAAAATTTTTTAGCCAAAGGACAACTCCACCATAAGTGTGCCATAGAGCCCGGCACCTTACACCCCCTCCAGCAGTTCGGTGACCTATCTGGTTGATATTTATTAATTTTATCCGGGGTTGCATACCATCTTGATAGGCACTTGTAGTTAGTCTCTATCATTTTTATATCGGTTGTCGAGCTGTGTGTTGCCTTTAAAATATTACCCATTGCGTTTCCTTCTAGTGATATCCCCAAGTCCCTCTCCCATTTATTAATGAATGGCGGTATGTCCACCTCCCCTCCGATCAACAGCATTTTATAAATCGCCGAAATATACCCTTTGGTCTTGGTATTACCGAATATTTTTTCTATTGGTAATAGGTTATTTTCCTCTCTTATAGGCCCAGGGAGACTGTTAACAAAGTGCGAAAGTTGAGCGTACCGCCATCCATTCAATTTCATTAAATCTCTACGAGTGTCTAAGTGCTTATATGTGCCTATTTTTCCTTTTTTCACTATATCTTTTAATTGTGCTTCCTTACTTGTGATCCAGTTGCCTCCAACTTCTTCCATCCCCGGTGGAAATAGCTCATTGTTTTTTAAATATATCAGTGGTGAGTTGTATTCCCAACTGTTTGCTGTGTGCATCAAGTCCCAAGTTTTGAGGGTGTGTTGTGTGATTGTATGTGTGTCTGGTCCTAACTTTCTATACCGTGGGGGATTCCACAACAATTGATTCAACCGTGCACTACTTAAGCCCATTTCCAAACTAACCCATCTTTTATTATTCCCTCCCTTAACCCAGTCTACAGCCCTTGCAATAACTATTGCATTGTGATATTTTTTGAAATCGGGGAGAGCCAACCCCCCTTGTGCTTTTCCTCTGCATAAGTCTTTATGTGCAACTCTAGGTTTCTTATTATTCGACACAAACCTGTTTAATATTAGTGTCAATTTTTTAAAATAAATTTGCGGCAACGGAATGGGCAACATTTGCATCTTATAAAATACTTTTGGTGCCAACACCATTTTAACCGAATTGATACGCCCAATCCATGAGATTGGACAGTGGCTCATCCTTTTTGCTTCTGCTCGGATTTCACCCAGAAGGGGTATAAAATTTAAGGCATATATCTTCTTTATAGAGCTAGAGAGCCTAACCCCCAGGTACTGTATATTATCTCTCACAGGGAAATGGAAAGTTTCCTTGATCCAAGCCTCCTCCTTCCTCTCTATATTGATGTTTAGGGCTTCAGATTTTCCCAGATTGATTTTATAGTTTGAGAGCTCTCCATAGTTCTTAACAGCTAGTAAATTGGGGATCGAGATCCTCGGGTTTGTAACGTAAAGGAGGACATCATTGGCGTAAGCAGCCAACTTATGTTCTTCCTTCCCCACAATACAACCTGTAATGTCCCGTTTTTTTCGTATGGTGGCTAGTAGTGGCTCTAATGTCAGCACAAACAGAAGAGGGGAGAGCGGGCAGCCCTGTCTGGTCCCGTTCTTCATTTCGAAGTGGGCTGAGGTGACGTTGTTGACTTTAACAAAGGCAGAAGGGTGATCATAAAGGACCTTTACCCACCTTATCATTTTTTCTCCCACCCCCATGGCTTCCAGCGTTTTGATCATGAACCCCCAGTCTACTCTGTCAAAGGCCTTTTCGGCATCTATTGACAGAAATAGACCTGGGGTTCCGTTGCTCTTGATGGCTTCTGCTATGAGCAGTGACCGCACCCCGTTGTCCCTGCTCTCTCTCCCTGGGACAAAGCCGACCTGGTCCAGGTGGACCAGATGTGCCATTTTTTCCTTAAATCTAGTTGCAAGCACCTTCGCATACAATTTTATATCTGCGTTTATCAGCGCTATGGGCCTGTAACTAGAGCAAAGGGTGCGGTCCTTACCCTCTTTGGGGATTAAGGTTACAGCCGCCAGCAGAGAACCTTCACTTAGCCCGCCCTGCGTCCCTAGTTCGTTCCCGAGCCTGCACATCTTCGGGACCAAAGAGTCTCTAAATGTTTTAAAGAAGCCAGCTGTGAAACCATCCGGGCCTGGGCTTCTCCCAGTGGGGGAAGATCTCAGAGCCAGATGGACTTCTTCTTCTGTTATGGGACTATCAAGGTCCTCTATGTCACCCTTGGTCAATTTGCTAAGCCCTGCCTCCTTTAAAAAGGCATCAGCCCTTTCTTTATTCCCTCTGCTGTGTCCCATCTTACCCACTGAATACAAGGATGTAAAATACTGTCTGAATTCCTCACCGATGTCTCTCGAAGAGAATAACGGGTCCCCTTTTTTGTTTTGAATCCTGTCGATAAAATTAATACCTTGTTTTCTCTTCAGAGTTTTTGCCAGGTGTTTGCCTACTTTGTTTCCCCACTTAAATTTTTCCCTGAGATGTCTATTCGTGATTTGGTGCACCTCCTCTTCCAATAGGTCTCTTAATTCATCTCTCTTAATGGTCAGCTGTTGCAGTGGAGACTTATCAGGTCCTCTGTGGGCTTTATGTATCTGCTCTAACTTGAAAATTTCTGCCATGAGGGCCTCCTTTTTTTTTGTCCTTTCTTTCTTTAGACCTGCCCCAATGGAGATCAGGATCCCTCTGATATACGCCTTAAAGGCTTCCCATACAATCGCCCCTTGAGATTCACCCGTATCATTAGTTAGAAAAAAGAAATCAATTTCCTGTTGGATTTTTTCTACACTTTTAGGATCTTTAATTAAGTTTTCATTAAGACGCCATGTGAACGGGCGATTTTGCTCTCCTTTTAGTCTTATTTTCATCATGACAGGGGCGTGGTCTGACAGTGTTCTAATCCCTATCTTGGTTTCTTCCACTGTGTCCACCAAGCTGTGATCTACCATCAGATAGTCCAATCTAGAAAAAGTGCCATGCGCGGGGGAGAAGAAGGTATAATCCCTGACTCCAGCATGTTGAACCCGCCACATATCGACAAGCTGACATTCGTATAATTTTTTTCCGATTCTTCTCAGGGAATCCTTACTCAACCCACGCGCATTTGATGAGCTATCGAAGGATGGATCCAAACTGGAATTAAAGTCCCCTGCCACTATCATCTCCCCCTCCCTGAATTCCAGTAATTTGTTAAGGACCCGTGAAAGAAATTTGGTCGGTTCCTTATTCGGGCAGTAGATATTGGCAAGGGTAAGAATTCTCTCACCAATCCTAATCTTCAGAAAAAGGAAGCGCCCATCTGGATCTGTTTTACTATCTATTAGGAGATGATTAAAGCTTTTTGAGAAACCTATTGCCACCCCTTTTGCTAGTTTCAGAGGGGAATCACTGTATATCCATTTTGGGAAATGCCTGGAATAAAGTTTTATACCTGTTTCCCAAACTAAGTGGGTTTCCTGCAAGAAAACCACCTCTGCTCCATAATGGTGCAACTCTCTCAGTATTTTATGCCTCTTGTTGGGGGAATTTAAACCCTTAACGTTGTATGTCAGACATTTAAAATTCATTTTATCCAGGCCTTGTACCTTCTCGGAACCTGGTGTTTGCCTACGGGACTCTGTGTAGAACAAGTCTGTTCGGGAGAGGTCCCCCCCTTTCCACCCCCCTCCCCCACCTCAAACCTCCCATCCCACCCCTTCCTCCCCCCCTCCTCCCCCCATCCCACCCTCCCCCTCCCCCCCCCGCCACTACCTGGCAAATGGATCGCAGAGCCGCTCTTACTGTGCTCCTACCCTGCGCCCGTTGTGCCCTGGGGTGTGGCTCTGGTGATGGCCGACGGTGGCTACATCTCCCCCCACATGGGGGGGAGGGTTCTTCCAGAGGCCTCTATATGCACTTGTATTCCCCCTTTTCCTGCCCCCCCCCCACTCCCCCACCCCCCAACCCTCCTCCCGCCCCTCAGATTCTACCCCCCTATTCAAAGCATGATATAACTATCAAAACCTATTACTACACAAGAACCCCTTCAGGGATATTGGGGACTCCAATGTCCAAATTTCTGCAGAAGTCTTGCAAGTCTTCCAAATGTCTCAGTTTAAAAGTCCTGCCCTCTTTAACCACGCTCAGAGACATCGGGAAGCCCCAACTATACTTTAGGTTTGCCCCTCTTAATAAGTCAAGTAATGGTCTCAACTGGCGTCTCCTCGCTAGTGTACCCGCGGAAAGGTCCGAGAATATTTGCATTTCCTGATTGTTGAATTTTACAGGTAAAGCCCCTCTCAGTTTGCTCCAGATTTTGGCTTTGTCGTCATATTGGTGGAATTTGACTATGACATCTCTGGGTGAATCATCTCTCAAATTTGGGGGTTTTCTGATCCTGTGGGCTCGATCGATTTTCAGTTCACTATCCAGGCTTCTGCCCAAAAGGGGATTAAAAATCTCTTTAATGATTTTAATCAGGTCTTCTTCTCTCATCTCAGGTAGGGATCTGATTCTTAAGTTTTGACGCCTATTTTGGTTTTCTTGTTCTTCCATCTTATACATCAGATCTCGATGGCCCCTCTGTAGTGTTTTTACTTGATTTTTTAGTATCGAGATTTCTACAACCTGCAGTTCTGCCCCTTTCTCTACTTCTTCCACTCTTTTTAGGAGATGTCCCATATCAGTCCTGACATTAAGAATTTCCGCCTTAATCACCTTTTCCAACTTTTCAAACATGTCTTGAATCTCCGTTTTTGTGGGGAGGGCTTCCCCTGTGAGGTCTGGCTCCATATTCAAAGCAGATGCTCCTTCAAAAGGTGCCTCTGAGATGGCCGACCCCCCCTGGGTCCCTTTATTTTTAGTTGAGGCTTTTTTTTTGTCCTTTTGACTCTTGTTGCTTATTTTCCGTATTTGGACTCTTCAAAAACTTTTGAATCGTGCTGGAGTTCAAGCTATCTCTGGGTTTGGTACTGTCTGCTGATTTTTGGGGGCGTCCTCTCATATTCATCCCTCCTCCCACAGCCACCTAAGCCCTATTTATACTGGCTTTTGCTGGCTACTGGTTTAGTGGTCCAGTTCTAGGCCCACCCTGATCCTATTAATTGTCAAAAACGATGGGGTTCGGGACCCACTAACCTACCCTTTGGGGTGTTACAGCAAAACACTTGGCTGAGTTGAAGCAGACAGCCTAAACACCCTTTGGTCGCAGCACTGATTCTAATAGTAACAGGCGATTTCTACACCATATATCGTGTGAAACCGAGAAAGGCCCTTCAAAACTTTCAAGATTAGTAATCAGTTTGATTTCCTCCAGGAGCAGCTTTCCCCAAAATATAACACAGTTCGTATGAGTGCCTGATCAACTTGGCTGTTCCCACCTGTTCCTCAGCAACGCTATTTGGGGGGTAAGACATCCATTCACACACCAAAACAGACCTGCTCTGGTTTCAAGTTGGTCACGCACTTTAATAAAGTGACATTTGTTAAATTTTCTATGACCCTCTCTTTGCTTAGTTACCATGAGGTGCTTGGCTGACCGTACGCTAGTAAAAAAGACGTCATGCGGTCTGACGGGTCGCTGCTCTTTATTGTTATCTAGAGTCCACTTGCAGTTTATGAGTATTCGGAAACAGGCATATAACACAGTTTTTGTGGGTGTAAGTCAGCCAGGCTGATCCTACCTGGATCCTTGGGACCACCAGTGGGGGGAGTCTTCCGTTTTCTGAGAGGATTTCCTTGCTGGCACCAGCGCTGCACTTGCAGAGAAGACAGAGCAAAAAGAAAGGAGGGGGGGACCCCCGTGCCTCCCGATCCGCCGGGATTATCTGTGCAAGGGCTTCCTGATTTAGAGGGATGCTGCACAGCCACTCTCCTTCATACAGTTCGACGAAGCTGGAGGGTTAGGGAGATACCGGCCCGGGGGGTTCAGGGAGCGACCGACACAGGGGGGGATGGCCAGGAGAAGCTGCTGCGGCGTGGCTCCATTCCAGACGTTCTCTGAGTGCCAAACTACTGCTTGCGCCGATCCGCCGTTCTCAAGGAGCCGTCTCTTTCCTTCTTTCGCTTTCTGGGACCAGCTGTCAGGTATGTCAGCCCGCAGCTTCAGGGAAAGGATGCCGCGTCAGCCACGGTCTCTCACCCCGTGCTATTCAGGACGCCATCCCGTTCAGGCTTACTCCGCTCACCGCCCCACCACCGAGCCCCGCCCCCAGACCTCAGCACGTCACATCCTCCTCCCCCGTGCCGCCAAACAATGTTTTTGCTAGCAGCTCCCCCATTTCTGTCTGGACAAGTCATTTGTGTATTACTGTGCTATCATTCTTATTCCTAGTTTTATTATTTAGTAAGTAATTTCTCCTGACACTTTCTCGTGCCTGGGGAGATGAATGTGCTTTGTACAGCCTGCACACAATTGAATGGCCCTACTTTTGTAAATGCTGCTGCTTCTTTGCATTGGTGTTTGCACTTGGAAGTTTCACATTCAGGAAATACAGCAGTGAACGATAAGCAGTCAGAGTCCTACCTGTTCTTTAAACATAGCAACTTTTATTTCTGGCTCAGCCAACGTACAGATGTGGCTCTGAGAGGAAAAGGAGCTGCTTTTAGAAAGTCTACCCATTTGCACGTTTTGGCATAGCTCCCCCAAGGGAGCATCTATATAACCTGCTCCGTTCACCAGAGCTTGGGCCTCCTAAATGCTCCCAAACTAGAATGTTTGTTTTTTACAACTTGTCCACATTTAAATGTGGAAGCTGCATTTTCTGTTTAAAAGTGCCATCTTTCTTATTCATGTGGGCAATTTCCAAGGCAAAGAAGCATCAACGTTTGGCTGTACTCCTTGTATTCACTTGTATGGGAGGCTGTATGTGGCATGCACAACTTCCTGGGGACAGGAAAACACCAGGTGGTTTATAAAACACTAGGCAGAAAAAAAATGCCTATAATAGTCTGCGTGCATGAACCCCAAGGCTTGGTTCACATACGTGCAAATTGGATGTGTTTTTTAACCCCAGCCAATTCGCAACATGTGCGGGGCGGCCGCAGTGCGGTTTTGAAAAGGGGTCCTTTGTAGGGCAGCAACTAACGATTTTTTTCATAATCGATTAGTTGGCCGATTTATTGTTTCGAGTAATGGGATAATACCCTTAAAAGTGTGGTATATAATTTTAGTTAATATGTAAAGTTTAAAAAAAGGCATTTTTTTTTCTTTAATATCTATATGCAGTGGTAAATATAAATAACCAACTGATCTGGTTAGGGAGCAAAATTTCTAATCCACTCTGAGAATAACAGACAGAAGAGATATACTGTATACCAGGGGTGTCCAAACTTTTTTCAAAGGGGGCCAGATTTGATGAAGTGGACATGCATGAGGGCTGACCATTTTGCCTGACATTCTTTAAACCATTAAAATTCGGTCTGTGTGGTGGTTCGAGCACTAATACACTGCCCAACAAGCATTCTCTTGACTTTGTGGCTGTGTGTGGTCAAGAGATAAACTTGGGCATGTTATTTGGATATACTGTATTTATCGGCTTAAAACACACCTTTAACTTTAAAAAGGAAGTTTCAGGAAGAAATCTTACATTTTAAACAAAAAACTGTGACGCAAATTAAGGGTCAGTGACCATCAATGCAGCCTAATCAGTGCCCATATGCAGCACCCACTCCATTGCCATGAATGCAGCACCCACTCCATTGCCATGAATGCAGCACCCAGCATTGCTGTCAGTGCAGCCTGATTCATGTCCATCTGCAGCCTTGAGGAGACAGGGAGGGGGCGGGACGAGCGCCGACAGACATACAGGAGAAACTCCTGTTTTCTCTGCGGTCTCTTTAATTGAAAGTCCCGCCTCCTGTGATGGACAGAACAGTTGTCCAATGGCAACGCAGGAGACAGGACTTCCTTTTACACAGGACGTCGTGTAAACAGGAAATTATCCTGTACGGCGCTCGTCCTGTCCCCTCCAAGGCATTTATATCTTTTGTGGCCTCCGGCACTCGGGGTTTCGTTGGGGGCCACAAAAGATTATATATATATATATATATTTTTCAAAATTACCAGGCGGCCGGACTTTGGACATGCCTGTTGTATACTATTAGGAGGTTGAATCTGGTAAATATCACCAGACTCGGATCAAATTTTTTATTTATAGAAAAAAAAAATTGATTGTTTTGCCGATTTTTTTTTTTTTTTTTTTTTTTTTTGACAGAACTGTGATATATTAAAAATAACTGCTGGCTATACAAAAACAATGTCCTCCTTTAAAAAAAAAGTCATTTTAAGAACGTTCGTTTGATTTTCTAATCGTTAGTGGGGTCAAATCGACGTTCTTTTGGACCACAGTGACTGGGAAAATTCGAAGGAGCAGAATGGAAAACTTTTCAGACAGTGTATGTGGTTTTTGTTTACAAATTACATTCATTTTAAAACTGAATGTTAAAAGCAAATTTAATTTTCAAACGACATTCTTTCATTCAGCGAATGTACAAAGATTTTTTTGTATGAATATTCTCGCCTGAAGATCGATGTATGATATAATCAATCTATGGCCAGCATAAGGCCCCTTTCACACGATCGGACCGTTCAGGTCCGCCTGTCAGTTTTGACGGCGGACCTGAACGGGCGATCCATGTTAGCCTATGGAGCGTCGGATGTCAGCGGAGACATGTCCGCAGACATCCAACCCCGTCTGATCCGCTAAAAGCAGACGTATGGCTCTACGTCCAGATCCGTTGCTATCGGATCGGGTGAGATCTGCCGAAAACTGACACGCTGTCCGTTTTCGTCCGATCCCTCCATAGGCGGCAGCGGCGCCTGACAAGCCCCTCCCCGCTCAGTGAGCAGAGAGGGACCTGTCATCCGCCAACTCAGCGGAGATCAACGGACAGATCTCCCGCTGACCCGGCGGACCGAGGTGGGCTCCGTAGAAACGGAGCCCGCCTCGTGTGAAAGGGGCCTAAGGCTCGGTACACACCTATGCAGTTTGCTTTTGATCTGTTTCTGCAGTGCTTTGCTCTGCGTTTTGCATTTTTGTACACGTGATTTTGCTGCAATTTGCGGTTTGCATTTCTTTGTTTTTGGCCAATTTGTTGGGCAGATTAAAAACCTCAAATAGCTGCAAAAACGCACTACATGCTTTTCTGCAGCTTCCCCATTGAAATATATTCAACCAAAAAAGCACCGTCAGCTACCCCCTTTTCTCCTATTCTGTATGCAGGCCAACTAATCGATTCTGAAAATGGTTGACAACAATTTGCAGAATCGATTAGTTGTTGATTTTAATTGATTAGTAGTTTCGGCCCTAGTCCTGTGTGTTTTTGGATCCGATTCAGGCAAGAATTCGCACCTGAATCGGTAAACGGAACTGGTGAACAGAACCGCACTGGACTGCTGCACTGAAACGGAGGCCGCGTGTGTGTGTGAACCCAGCCTTAAAGTATATTGCCCCGTATACACGATCGGATTTTCGGACAACAAATGTTGGATGTGAGCTTGTTGGCGGAAAGTCCGACTGTGTGTATGCTCAGTCAACAATTGTTGTCAGACTTTCCGCCAACGAATCTAGGCTAGCAGATTCTCAAATTTTCTGCCAACAAATGTTTGTTGTTGGACTTTCTGATCGTGTGCACAAAAGTCCACGCATGCTCGGAATCCAGTACGAGCCGGAAGCGCTCGGTCTTGTAAAACTAGCGTTCGTAATGGAGATATCACGTACGTCTTGTACGTCACTACATTCATAATTGTTGGCCAACGTTTGTGTGATCATGTGTATGCAAGACAAGTTGGAGCCAACAACCTTCGAGCAAAAATCCAGGGTTTTGTTGTCGGAAAGTCCAATCGTGTGTACGAGGCTTTAGACCAGTGGTTCTCAACTCCCGTCCTCAGGACCCACTAACGGGCCAGATTTTAGGTATCGCCTTGGGGAGATGCAGACTAGAATACTGCAATCACTGAGCAGCAAATGATATCACCTGTGATGTATTTCAGTTATCTTGCAAACCTGGCCTGTTGGTGGGTCCTGAGGACAGGAGTTGAGAACCACTGCTTTAGACTGTTCACTAAAACACACATTAAGATTACTGTTGTGAACAGAAAAAAAATGTAACCCACTTGTAATCAAAATTTAAACTGCAGATAAATTCAGGCTGGCTGTGCTTTTGAAATTTACCTTTGCTGTACATTTTGTGATCATTTCCAGAACTCGCTTATACAACCTACAATATACAACCTACAAAAAGGTAAAGAAACGAATGTGTTTGAGTAAACAGGCTTTCACATAAAACCTACATGTTTACCAGAGATGAATATTGATTCAAACACCCCGTACCTTTTTGACTTAGAATACTGTGACTGAAAGCAAGTGGAACACTCCCTAATATATCATGCTGCTTTATAAAGGGTTTATCATCTTGGTACTAATGTACAAATGTCACTACTCGCTAGCAATAAAAATTAGTGCCCATCCGTAAGCTAACTTGATGTCTAAAACAGCTTGTTCAGAAATACTGGGAATTCAAATCTTGACGCAAACAAAAGCCCGATTACTCAAGCCCTTGGCCTGATCCTACAAAAAACATTTTCCACATGTGTTCGGGAGGAAATTAGTAAAAATAATATACGTATGTAGCTTTCTCAAATCATCTTAGTTTAAAAAAAAAAAAAAAACAAATGTGGTGAATATATGGCGCTGAAGCTGGACTATAGTAAATGTTTACCTTCTCCCCATTCCTGGTGGCTTAGCAGTGTTCCTAATTCCCTATGTATGAACAGCCAGTGTAGACCTGAAAATACTAGCATGGCGATACAATGGATAAATTGGAGCTGCATGTGTGCTGCCAGGCTAGTACTCAGCGGGCTGTCTATGCAGTCTTTTGAATCTAGGTTTACATAAAGGCTTACAGAAATTATGTTTGAGTGAAGGTATAACTCCTGGCCTACATATTTTGTTCTGGGTCAGTAATTGTTGAAGCTAAACTCCAAGCAGGAAAAAACATCTACCATACATCCAGTTATGTATTCATTATTGCGTTTTTCATATAGTTAGCAAGTGCCTGAATCTGTGTTTGTAATGGTATTGGCCTCCCCTGGAGAGCACGAGTTCTGGCCCTATTCCTCTAAGCCAAGGGTAGACAACCTAGGGCCCCCCAGCTGTTGCAGAACTACAAGTCCCATCATTTGTATATTTATGAAATATGATTCTTAAAATATGGATCAGTGAGCTAGTCACAAAAATACTTTCAGGTAGATGTTACAATGGCTAATTGATAAAGACAGTGTTATTTAAAGTAAGCTATTTTGTGATATAATTTTCAAACTGATTGTTGCTTGGCTCTCTTTCTGGAGCTTTGGCTTCTGTGGATCAAGAATATACAGCACATGAGAATCCATTTTAGAATTGAAGCGCAAGTATAGCATATGGGTGTATGCTATAGTATAGTATAGAGAACTTTCTTTTTATTTTTTTATTTTTTTTTTGCATGTGCCAATCTGCTACTTGTTGGGAAAAAAAAAGTATGTGGACACCTGGATGATCTCACTTGAGCCAAAGATGAATTAAGTCTGGTATATCAGTCAATGAATTGTCCAGCCATATCAAAATCAACCAATTTTGGTTACCTGTTCATCAAAAAGAATTCTATTGACTCTATTGCTTAATCAAAACATTGGATTTGGAAAGAATGGACTTTATAGGCATACTTAAAAGCAACATCACATCCTTTTTGTTTATAACAAATTTATAGAGAGAAAATTGGGAAAAACACATATAAATAAGTGAAAGTGATTAAAAAACTAATCCCAGGTCCGCTGTCTATCCAATCAGGCTCAATAGCTACAACTGGTCGGCCTGAATGAACCTGAGTAAGGCAGTCAACCCAATACAATAGCATATATGGTAACCTGCACAGGTCAAATCCTAAAGTGGTTAATAGTGGGTAACAGTAGCCAGCTCAGGAGGTGTTTCTGCTTTTCAAGGTACAGATTGGGTGCTTGACTGACTTTGCTCCAGAAGAAGCACAAAACTAATCTGATAGGAATATAGGAAAGATAGAGTAATTTAAAGTGGATGTAAACCCAAATTATTTTTTTTTTTTTAAATTAAGGCTTGCATCTTGTACAGTATAGGATTTTCATGTCATCTGTGCCCAGTCTTGCCAGGAAGAGTTAATCCAGCTCTGAGCAGTCCTGTTATCATTATTTTTTTTTTTTTTTTTTTTCAGTGAGATAAAAACTGACAGAAATATGAGTCTGTTCTTCCCCCTTGCTGTGAGTGACAGGTGATTTATATAGCTTATGCAGGAGCCCGAGAGAGGCATTCTGTGTACTTCAGATCCTCTCCCCTTTTTTTCTCCAGCTCTCCCAGGATTGGCTGCTCCACACATCAGCATGATTGGGCATGCTGAAGTCATTTGGTGACTTTTCAGGGTTTTGACTGGATTTTAGTGATCGTAGCAGAAGTTCAGTGTAAGAAATACACAGTTGAAAATACACGTTGACAAGGGGAGTGTAGAGGTGGGTGGGAAATCTACTGACATCACGACTCCACCCACCGAGCTCTGGACAACAGACCCACCCACAGAATCTTCAGTTTTTCGGGTCTCATAACAGAGGGAGGGGAGACATTTGACAGGTAAGGATACATGCAGGAGGCATGTATATCCTTATAGATAACGCCTATGGCAGTAGTTTAGAAAGGGAGAGTGGGTTTACATCCACTTTAAGCAAATATAATTGTTATGCAAGAACAACACACATACAACAATTACAATTTTCTGAAATATGGTAAGTAATTAATGTTTGGGTGAAAAGCACTTACACATGTAAAACAAATGCTGTCAAGGCGGCAGAACACCCAATTGGACACAGACTTTGATAGGGACACAAGGTGATGCAAGGAGGGTATAGGGACATACTGCAAGCAGGTGTATAGCATAAATGTGGTAAAGTAGGAAAAAGGTTGTCGAAGGGACAACCAGAAGACTTGTATAGAACTGTAGTTACCTACACCTACCTATAGTAAAATTAGAGGTTATGTATGTGAGGTAAGTATTTCTACATCGGATAGTTAAGGTAGATGATCCCACAGTTCTTGATGGGTATTAATCTGTATACATACAATAGAAAATGGTAAGGAAAAGGGTACTGAGGGAGGTTATCTTTTAACCACATAAATACTGGGTACTTTTGCCCCCTTCCTTCCCAGGCCAATTTTCAGCTTTTAGTGCTCATTTTCCGTGACAATTGCACCGTCATGCTACGCTGTACCCAAATGAAATTTTTATCATTTTGTTCACACAAATAGAGCTTTCTTTTGGTGGTATTTTCTTTCACAACTCCGTTTTTTATTTATTGAGATATAAGCGAAAAAAGAGCGGAAATTTGGGAAAAAAAAAACTTTTCTTCTATTTTAAAAGAAATCCAATAAAAATCTAATTTTGTCATAAATTTAAGCCAAAATGTATTCTGCTACATATCTTTGGTAAAAAAAAAATCCAGTTAAGTGTATAATAATTGGTTCATGTGATCACGGACAGATGTACGCAAATGATCATGTACAGATGTGCGCAGATGATCACGGACATATGTATGCAGATAATCATTGGGACATGTGATTTTTACTGGGACATATGTGGGGGACAGGTGTTTTTACTATGTGGGGACATGTGTTTTGGGGACATGTGTTTTACACTGTTTGTTACTATGCTGGTGATCAGTGTGTAAAAAGCTCATACACGGCTCATGTAAAAAACAGCTCATACACACTGATCACCAGCCGGCTGCAGCTATCTGCTCTCCTCTCCTCACCAACAACTAATGTGAGGAGAGCCGATCGCCTAGCAACCGGCTCTCTGTTTTACATCACATGATGGCTGTGATTGGACACGGCCGTCATTTGATCAGGAGGGCCAATCAGAGCCCTCCTGCCGATCTGAGATGCACCGTGTCTGGGTGACATGAGCTCATCGGGATCGTGCCGCTGCGTGGGCCTGCGTGCGCGCAATCCCCCTCCTTCTGAGGGCCATTCCTGAACGTCCACTCAGGAGAGAGCGACCACCTGGCCGTACATATGCAGTGGCCGGGTGGGAAGTGGTTAAAAAGCCAGGCTGGGCTACTGAAGAGACATCAACTTTAATAGGATCATGTTGTGCTCTCAAGAACATGTTGCATTATATTAGGGCGAATGGTGGGTCTATACAGTGCCTTTGAAAAAGTATTCATACCCCTCAATTTTTTCACATTTTGTCATGTTACAACCAAAAACGTAAATGTACTTTATTGGGATTTTGATAGACCAACACAAAGTGGCACATAATTGTGAAGAGAAATGTTTTTCAAAACTTTTTTGCAAGTAAATCTCTGAAAAGTGTGGCGTGCATTTGTCTTTAGCCCCCTTTACTCTGATACCCCTAACTAGAATCTAGTGCAGGGGTCCTCAAACTTTTTAAACAACCAGTTCATGGTCCCTCAGATTGTTGGGGGGCCGGACTACAGTTTGAAAAAAAAAAATTAAAAAATTCCTATGAACACTGCACATATTTGTAGTGCAAAAAAAAAAGAGGCAAAAAACAGTATTATATTTAAAAAAAAAAAAACTATTTTAATCAACAAGAGTATTAATATTTCAGACTCCTCTCCATCAGAGACCCCGCCCATCAGAGTCCCTCCTCCCAAATCAGTCGCCCCCCCCCCAGGTTGCCCCTCCCGAAAAATCCCGAAAATCTGGGTCCACGGTCCCTCAGACTTTTGGGGGGGGGGGGGGGCGGACTACAGTTTGAAAAAAATATGAACAACTTCCTATGAGCACTGCACATATCTTATTTGTAGTGCAAAAAAATCGCCCCTCCCGAAAAATCCCGTAAATGTGGATCGCCCCTCTTGAAAATTCCCCAAATTGTGGCTCGCCCTCCTGAAAAATCCCCAAAATGTGGGTCGCCCCTCTCGAAAAATCCCCAAAATGTGGGGCCCCTGTGAGGAAGCTGGCTCACAATGTAATTGGAGTCTTCCCAGATCGGTAGTGCAGACATAGAACGTCCACACCTCTGTCAGGACAAGAAACCTCCATCTTCCATCAGGGACACGGAGGAGAACTTTCCCCTGATTGTGGACACTTGTAAGCAGGAGGAAGAGAAGCCGAGATTTGGGAGAGATTTCCCCCTTCATGTCCAGTCACCCGACCATAGTAGACTCATCAGAGTGACCATCCGAGAGGACCCCAACTATAGAAGACTCATCAGAGGAGCCAAGAGGGACCATCTGAGAGGACCTCAACCATAGAAGACTTATCAGAGGAGCTCCACATCAACCTCCAGACCAGGACAACATCAGCCAGTAAAAGCCACACTTTCCAGCCATCCATCTGCTGGGAAGGTGATCTTATCTATACCTTGAAAATCAGAAGCCCCCCAGGCTGTCCACGGTCGCTTCAAAAGGAACCATTTGAACCTGCCACACACGCTTCTTCACAAGCACCTATCTGGATCGGTGGATCCACAAGCCTGAATGACTCCTAGCCATACGGCAAACGTGTCCACCTCTTCTGGTAAGCGTATTTGCTCCTTCCATTTTTACTTGTGGATTCCTAATATATGAAGACCACTTTTGTGATTTACAGTGCACCTATGATACACGCTCTCTCTTTTTGACACCGGAGAAAATATGCTGTTTAAATTGATGGACATTTATTTCATTATGAACATTATTTTTACCCAATGAGGTTCACCCCTCCCTCTTTTTCTCAAATATGGTTGTTGTTCCATCACGTTGAAGGATTGGTTGTCACATATATGTCACTAATATGTATTGTGGTAGCTAATATTTGAATTTGTGTTTAGCGCTGCATTTATATATCTATCTTTCTATTCTTTTCACATTGTCACTACACTGTTGATGCTGGCTGCTACTTCAATCATGTTTTTTATAGTAGCGCAACAATATTTAGTTAATTTTTACCTCTCGCAAAATCCCCAAAATGTGGGTCGCCCCTCCCCAAAATGTGGGTCGTCCCCTCGTAAAAATCCCCAAAATGTGGGTCGTCCCCTCGTAAAAATCCCCAAAATGTGGGTCGTCCCCTCGTAAAAATCCCCAAAATGTGGGTCGTCCCCTCGTAAAAATCCCCAAAATGTGGGTCGTCCCCTCGTAAAAATCCCCAAAATGTGGGTCGTCCCCTCGTAAAAATCCCCAAAATGTGGGTCGTCCCCTCGTAAAAATCCCCAAAATGTGGGTCGTCCCCTCGTAAAAATCCCCAAAATGTGGGTCGTCCCCTCGTAAAAATCCCCAAAATGTGGGTCGTCCCCTCGTAAAAAATCCCCAAAATGTGGGTCGTCCCCTCTCGAAAAAATCCCCAAAATGTGGCTTGCCCCTCTCGAAAAAATCCCCAAAATGTGGCTTGCCCCTCTCGAAAAAATCCCCAAAATGTGGCTTGCCCCTCTCGAAAAAATCCCCAAAATGTGGCTTGCCCCTCTCGAAAAAATCCCCAAAATGTGGCTTGCCCCTCTCGAAAAAATCCCCAAAATGTGGCTTGCCCCTCTCGAAAAAATCCCCAAAATGTGGCTTGCCCCTCTCGAAAAAATCCCCAAAATGTGGCTTGCCCCTCCCGAAAAATCCCCACAATCTGGGTCGCCCCTCCCGATCCCTGAAATGTGGGTTGCCCCTCTAGAAAATGTGTGTTGCGCCTCCCAAAATATCGCCAAAATGTGGCTCGCCCCGCCCGAAAATGTGGGTTGTGCCTCCCATAACATCTCCAAAATTAGGCTCGCCCCTCCCGAAAAATTCCCAAAATCTGGGTTGCCCCACTCGAAAATGTGGGTTGCGCAACCCAAAATATCCCCAAAATGTGCCTCGCCCCTCTCGAAAAATCCCCAAAATGTAGGTCGACCCTCCCGAAAATTCCCTAAAATGAAAAATCCCCTAAATGTCGGTCGCCCCTCTGGAAAAATCCCCAAAATGTGGGTCGCCGCTCCCGAAAAGATGGGTCGCCCCTCTCGAAAAGATCTTTCTGATATTTTCTGGTTGTGCCTCCCATATTGTTAATGGAACATTATCTAGGACAACGGTTTTAGATTTATTGATCCTTAAAATGGGGTTCCACCCAAAAAAAACAAATACATTAAAAATCCTAAAAAAAAGACCAAAAAACATTTGGATATATATATTTTTTTTTTTTTAACTTGCCTCTAAATGCCTGTTGCTAGAGGGTCCCTCGTAGTCTGCCCCTTCCAGTGCCTGGGCTGGTGACATCACTTCCCCCTCGGCACAGGAAAGGCTCCGCTCTGCTCCCTCGCCGCTGTCAATCATCTGGGACCCATTACAGGTCCCAGGTGACTGAGCGGCCAATCACGGTGCGCCCACAGTTGCAATGTCGGCGCCACTGAATGGAGGGGGAGACGAGCGGGGCTTTGATCCCGCATCGCTGGACCCAGGGACAGGTAAGTGTCCAATTAAAAGTCAGCAGCTGCAGTATTTGTAGCTGCTGACTTTTGATTTTATTTTATTTTTTACCCGACCCCCTGGGTGGAACTCCTCTTTAACGTTGCTGGTGCTCTGATTATTAAGGCTGCACACTTGACCTAAAAATTGTAACATCAGTGAATCTCTTGATCTCAGTTTCCCAATGTGTTTCTTGGGTTCAGAGTGCCTTGTAATTAGAGTAGCCTTTTAATTGTGGAAATAAATTCAATCAAAAAGTAATGAATTTAACACTGTCCTATTTGAGAATTGTCAAAGATCAGAAGAAAACAAATACTGGCTTCTGCCTATAGTTATATTGCTAGTGAGCTATCAGGTCCCCTTGAGCCAGAAAATCAGATTTTTGCTGCAGTTTTGACCAAAAGATCATTGTATAAAGATATTGAGTTTAACCGCTTGCCGACCAGCCGCCGCAGTTATACTGCGGCAACATGGCTCGGATGCGCGAATCGCCGTCATGTTATGTTGGTAACATAGACGTCCACTAGGGGGCGCGTGCCCGGCGGTCGCGATCACCGCCGGGCTCCCGCGATCGCTCGGGGCACATGGAGAAATGGGATCTGTGTGTGTAAACGCGCAGTTTCCGGTTCTCTGAAGGGAGAGCAGACAGATTGTCTGTTCATACAGAGTATGAACAGCGATCTGTAATCTCCCCTGCACAGTCCCCTCCCCCTTCAGTTAGAAAACAAACTAGGGAACACATTAACCCCTTCACCGCCCCCTAGTGTTAACCCCATTCACTGCCAGTGACATTTTTACAGTAATCCATGCATTTTCATAGCACTGATTGCTGTAAAAATGCCAATGGTCCCAAAAATGTGTCAAAATTGTCCGTGTCCGCCATAATGTTGCAGTCCAGATTAAAAATCACAGATCGTCGCCGCCATTACTAGTAAAAAAAACTAATAATAAAAAGGCCAAAAAAACTATTCCCTATTTTGTAGACACTAACTTTTGCGCAAACCAATCAATATACGCTTATTGCATTTTTTTTTTTTACCAAAAATATGTAGAAGAATACATATCGGCCCAAACTGAGGACAAAAATAGGTTTTTTTTTATATATTTTGGGGGGATATTTATTATAGCAAAAAGTAAAAAATATTATTATTTTTTTTTAAATTGTCGCTCTTTTTTTGTTTAACGCAAAAAATAAAAACCGCAGAGGTGATGAAATACCACCAAAAAGCTCTATTTGTGGGAAAAAAAGTATGTAAATTTTGTTTGAGCGCAACGTCGCATGACCGCGCAATTGTCAATTGTCAGTTAAAGCGACGCAGTGCCGAATCGCAAAAAGTGCTCTGGTCAGAAAGGGGGTAAAATCTTCCGGAGCTGAAGTGGTTAAGGAACCATTTGGACAAACAGCTTGAATAACCTGTATCTTTTAAAGGGTCAGTCCACTCATAAAATTGATATTCCATTTATGGGTAGCGCTTGGTGGCTTGAGTGACCTGCAGGCTTCTCCTATCGCTTAGAAAATCAGCAGATGCCACATTTGCCGTTTGTGTTCTCATAATGGAAAGAAAGCTAATTATTTTACATGATTGGTGAAGAATGCTGCATAAAGAACAATTCTCCCTTTTGCACCCTCTGTTTTTAAAAAAAATAAATAAATGAAAATGTGATACAAGGAGAGGGGCTTTCATTTAGTGTTGGCACCAAAAGTGCAGACGTGGGAGCTCAAGTAGAATCCCCCTAAATAGTTTGCTGCTTCTGCACCTGATGCTTGCTTCCGGCTTTTCATGAGCTTAGTATGCCCACCAGGGTGTAGATCAAGGTTTCTCAACCAGGATTCCATGGAACGTTTGGGTTCCATCAGAGGTTGCTAGGGGTTCCTTGAGCAATGAGCAAATTCTGCCTCAGATTAGTTCCTGCTGACACCACTGATCTTTTGTTCCCTGCAACAGGCTAATTCTTCCCAATGACCACAAGCATAAGGATCATCACACTAATGTACCATGAGATGAAGATTGTTTCTCATTTTAGTAGGGGTTACCTGAGACTGGAAAGTGATTTCAAGGGTTATTCTGTGTTGAATAGGTTGGGAGAGGTTGGTGTAGATACTCATTCCTACCCAATTGCTGCTTAGTGTAGGCCAAAAATGTGAGTTGGAGACAAGTCAGTGAAAGGGTGGTTTTGGATCCTTCCTTTCTACCCATCCTCATTCCCATCTCGCTACCTTAACTGATCATATCCCGAGGTCTGAATTTTCAGTTGTACCTTTCTTTCTTCACCCTTTACATGTTTTGCAGAGATGTTTTTTAATATGCGCGCATCATCCCTTGCCTTGATGGTTTATCAGTTGATGGAGATGCTTTTTGTCATCTCATTGCATCCTGTGCTGCTACAAGGGGGTTGAGAAGATACTCCCAGTGCCTCTTCTCTCCACCTGTACCCTTGCTCCTTCATATCTTGCATATGCTCCTTTCATATCGCGCATATCATTCGATGCCCTGTTTTTTTAAAATTACACTCTGTATCCCTATTGTGAGGGAAAATATCATAGTTGCCACATAGAGTAGAGGAGACCTCTTCCAATGGAAACCCAGATTCTGGTAACTACTGCCAAAAGTAACCATACACCTACTACCCAAATTAAAATTTAATTTATGGTTGGCTGGTTGTCAGTGCCTAATGGACTAAGCTATTTTTTTTTCCTGCTGTCTTTGAAACTGTAATACATTCTTATGATTTTCCTTTTTTTAGCAGTTTTCATAAGCGAACAACTTTTTTTTAACATTTAAATGAAACCTTTGTTCAGAGAATGAAAGAGAATCATTATCATTTATTTCAATACTAGTCATCATAGAGATAATTAATGTTTGAACACAGTCTTCACTCCTTTTAGCTATATTAAACCATGAAAACAGATTTTTCCTTCATTAGCATTTCATGACAGGTTCCAGTACATCACTAATCAGAAAAGTTCATAGTGCCTAGAACATGCGAGTCAGAAGACATGGAAATGGGTCAGCTTAACTAATTGCCAAGTGTTTTATGGCTTTAATTGCAAAATACAGTATGCAAAAAATGTTATCTGACATACTAGACTACACTTCTGGAGATGGGATGGCATGTTCAATCGCAGCTTGCATTGGAACGCTAGTAAGTAGATTTCATTGGTGAAAAAACAAAATCCTCCATTTTTAATTTTGTATCTAAGACCTTTTGGTTATGTTTGCAGGGTGGAGGCACATTGTGCATTTACTTGGTGTGTATATGTATGTATGTGTGTATATTCTTTCTATTTAGCGCCAGTGGGTTTTACCCCCTTTATGACCAGGGCATTTTTTGCGATTCAGCACTGGCAATTGCACCTTCATGCAACACTGTACACAAATGAAATTGATATAATTTTTTCACACAAATATAGCTTTCTATTGGTGCCATTTTGATCACCACTGGGTTTTTTATTTTTTGTGATATAAACGAAAAAGGACTAAGAATTTGGGGGAACAAAGTGATATTTTCTACCTTATAAAATTTCTGCATAAATTTATGCCAAAATGTGTTTTGCCAGCCGTCTGCAGTAAAAGTAATGTGGGCGGTCGGCAGGTGGTAAATGAACCTGTCAGCCTTTTTAAACATTTAAAACTATACAAGTCCTGCCTAAACCTGGTTATACATCCTTAATTTTCTTTTGATCAGCCCACAGGTTGAACAAAATAAATCCGATTCCTCCATCCAGTGCAGATGGATGAATCTCTGCTGTCTGCCATTGTAGTTTGATTGTTGACATCCACAGCTGTCAAATTACCCAAACTACAGGTGATTGGCTGCAGTCCCTATTCATAAATTTTTATTTATAATTTCTGCCCAGCGCCCTCCTTTTTTTTTTTTTTTTTTTTTTTTTTTTTTCCCCCCCACATCAAAGTTGGTCGAGCTGGTTGATCCTGACAGAGCTAACATGGTACAGATATTGGATGATTGTTCAGGAAGTGGCCAAAATTTGATCTGTGAATGGTCAGATTAATAATAGGCAGCAATTTATTTATTTTTTTTATTTTTTTTTTGCTGTTACCTTTTTGTTAGCCAGCCTTTTGGGGCCTTGACAACCCTAACCTTGGTGTTGGGCCCTGCCCAGCAGAGATCATTCCCATCCCCTGCCTAATGAAAATACACTGAGGTTGTTTCATTGGATAGGGGTGGCAGGTAGGTTGATCTCAGCCCAAAAGACAGGAAAGTTGAGGTTGTTTTGTGACAAGGATCCAGGAGAACACATTATAGTCTTTTCTGCCCTATAAAACTTTATCATGGATGAAAGTTTTCGTATAAATACTGATTGGTCTAGATATTTAAATGCAGAAAGTGTAAAGAGCAGACCCTTACACTGAACTATGCCTTTTCTGTTAACCTAGAGATGATATAAAGCGTAAATCTTTAAGAGCAAAATTATCTCTATCCAAAAGAAGACTAGCATTTAAACTCCCAATGTATGTTTTGTATTTAAGTGACATACTGCATCATTCTATATGAAATGTTTGTCTGCAAAAACATATGGAGAGTTTAATACCATAAACGTTTGCACTGAAAATCTGTTTTTAGTTTAGAAACACGTGAGTGCCTCTGAGTGGAACTATGCAGCGCCATGTGTGAAAATATATGGCCTGGTTTCTGTGGAAAGAGACGTAAAACTTCAACTGTGCAACCAGTCACCACCTTAATCTTAAAGAACATGAATTTTATTGACCTCCCCATTAATCTTTCATAGGTATGAAAGACTTGAGGACCAGCTCAATGATCTGACTGACCTTCACCAGCATGAGACAACAAATTTAAAACAGGATCTGGCGAGCATAGAAGAAAAGGTTGCTTATCAGGCTTATGAAAGGTCCAGGGATATGCAGGTAAGTGTCAATCAGATACTAGTTTAAGGTTGCTTTTTTATGGTGTCATATCAAGGGAATATTGTCCATGCAAAAACGACTCCTTTTTTAAAGTGATACCACAATATGTGTATGAAAACACAAAGGTTCCAAAAGTGTGACCCTTCATACCACTAACTTCCCTCGAACTTTAACCACTTTTAATACAGGGCACTTTCACCCCCCCCCCCCCCCCTTCCTGCCCAGGCCAATTTGCAGCCTTCAGTACTGTCACACTGACGATTGCACAGTCATGCAAAACTGTACCCAAATGAAATTTGTGTGTGGGTTTTTTTTTTTATTTTGACAGATAGAGCTTTCCTTTGGTATTTAATCATCACTGGGTTATTTTATTTTTTGCCAAACTAAGAAAGACCAAAAATGTTGAAACCATTCTTTTCTTAGTTTCGTTTATTAAATTTTGCAACTATGTAATTTTTCTTGATCACTGAGGCAGCACTGAAGCAGACTGATTGGATCTGATGGGGCTGCACTGATAATCGGGGCATTTATGATCATTGCCCTGATTAGCAGTTTAAATGTGCCTTGTCAGTTATTTGCTCTCCTTTCCTTGTGCTGTGACAGCGTGTGAGGAAAGGAATGCTGATAACCTGCAAGTTTGTGTACATGTAATTAGCTGTGATTGGACACAGCTGATCACATGGTAAAGGGTCGCTGTGATTGTCTCTTTACTGCGATCAGCTGTGTCCCAGGGACCAATGGACGCCCTCCCAGAACAAGAGAGCCACGCTGTAGCTGCCTTTCAGCTATGGCGTGGTATTGAGGTGGTTAATTCACCAAGGGCCCTTTATAACAGTAGGTCACACATTACTCTTTACTCATGTAGTAAGCCAAATCACTACAATCCTCTGCGTCCAATTCCCAGATATTAACTGAATGTAGCACAGTCGGTTCAAATAAGCACTAAAGGAAAAACAAATGTGTGATGCCCTTTTATTAAAGAACAGATAATGTGCTTAAAAACAAATTCAGAGTGCTGCACAGCACTATAAAAATTGTTTTCAAAGGTCACATAAGTACACAGATTCAGCTGTTCACGGACTAGCTGGTGCTGTAAGTCAATGTTTCTCAACTCCAGTCCTCCAGTACCCCCAACAGGTCATGTTTTCAGGCTGTCCATTATTTTGCACAGGTGATTTGATCCATTTTACTGCCTTAGTAATTGCCACAGCCGTTTTTCATCTGAGGGAAATCCTGAAAACATGACCTGTTGATACTTGAGGACTGGAGTTGAGAAACATTGCTGTACATCACAGGGATCAGTGGGTCACTTTGGATGGAGAGACTTGCAGGGTGCTGCACCCACGAGAACACTGCCAGGTGCTGTCAAATAAAATCCCGCTCACTGTGATGACATCAGCCAAGAAATGGTTGCCGATTGCAGGGATGCATTTCAGGGAGGGTCCTCCCTTTCCTCAGCCTACCTAGGAACTACCCGTGATTGAATAGAACCTCTCAGCTTTTTTAACACTGACTGTGTTGATGGGGGGGAATGGAGCGACCCATGATTGCAGGAAAGAAATTCACTCTGTGTATGGCCAGTATAAGTGTAACAATGGTCTTTGTATAAAAACTACTTTAAAATGCCAAAAATTGGAGACCATGGAGCAGTGGCGGCTGGTGGTATATATTTTTTTTTGGGGGGGGGGGGCAATTCGCCCGCCTCCAAGCTCTACTCACGTGCTTCTAAGGAAAAAAAAAACTCCCATTGGAATCCATTCGTCAGGTGCCCCAAATGTAGATTAGGGGCCGGGCGAATGGATTAGGGCCGCAGCTGCCATGGAGAGTAAAAAAAAATGTGTTTCTACCTGATGATCTATAATACAAACTACATAACAAAAATAAGACAAAAGTCTTGCAAAATCAAGAGCAGACATTCATTGTGGATGTCTGGCTAGGTTTACAGTGGGACTTGTATAGATTTCATAGTGATAACATGCTAATCAACCGTTTATTTTATCTGTGATTTTATTGTCTTTAATAGGAAGCTTTGGAATCCTGCCAGACCCGTGTCTCCAAACTGGAGCTCCATCAGCAAGAACAGTTAGCTGTGCAGTCTGAAACAGTGAATGCCAAAGTACTTTTAGGCAAATGTATAAACATACTTGTGGCCTTAATCACTGTTATTCTGGTTTGTGTGTCAACTATTGCAAAGTTCACAGCACCAATGATGAAGAGCCGTTTCCACATCTTTTGCACTTTTTTTGCAGTGACACTATTTGCAATTTTATGTAAAAACTGGGACCACATAGTAGGTGCCCTAGAACGGGTTATCTTGTCAACATGAACATCCCCTCCTTCCTGTGTGAACAAACTTCCTGTAGGGACTCAAATGCCTTTTTTTAAGTGGATTTATTTCTACATTTGTAGACTGTTTATTTGAACCACTCTTGGCATGCTTACATTCATATGTTGCCTTAAAGTTGCATAAATGGATTCCTTTCTTTAAGTGACCACTATGAGGAGATGAACCATTAAAGGTGGATATTCTACGTATGAAGCATCAACAATCATCATGTTTGTCCTGTGGATCTCTATTGTGCAAACCATTGCTTGATGTATAGTTCATTTGGCCTACCAAAGCTTCTCTTGGTTACTGAATTGTTTATCAGGTTTAGGAAAAGAAACACAATAGAATGTTTGTTGTAAATGCATGTACACGTGAATTGTTTTTCCATTTGGCTATTAACAGAATGTATTAGTCCACAATGCTATACAATGAAATCAAAACTTGAATGTTGTCAACACTGTTATACAGGAGGTTATGTGTTAATGTGTAAACTAGCATGAAAGTGAATTGAAGTATCAAATAAGGAGCTCTGTTCCCATTAAATGACATGGTCCAAAACCAGATCCTCTCATTTATTTTGCTGCATAATGGAAAGAAAAAATAATAATAAAAAAATAAAATATATATATATACAATATATTTATAGCGTATAATGGAAAAAAAATAAAACGATATATCAGTCTTTCGTGCAGCTAAATAAAATGGGGTAATTGGGAAAGCACAGATTTCATGTTTTCTCAAGAATAAACTGTGTGGTTGTATGACAACACATGGCAAGAAGGTTTATCTGACACCATGCATAACACAAAGCTATACCCATCTGTTTAATATATCATTCCCCACCATTATTGCAATTTAAAAAAAAACAAAAAACACTAATCACATTTGTTTCTTTTGATGCGTTTATATAACGATCATAAAATACTTTGTAACAATGTGTGCATAGGGAAATGGCAGCAGGGGCCTTATTTGTAGTATTTTAATAGAATGGAACCAAATCTAGAGTAATGTCGGAAAGTTTAACCCCTTCAATACCAGGCTCTTCCCCCTCCCCTTCCTGCCCAAGCCAATTTTTAGCTTTCAGTGCTGTCACTTTTTAAATGACGACAATTGCGCGGTCATGCTACACTGTACCCAAACAGCATTTTTTGCATTTTGTTCCCACAAATAGAGCTTTCTTTTGGTGGTATTTTTTTCACCTCCTAAGTTTTTTTTTATTTTTTTTTTCTTTGCTAAACAAAAAAGACAGAAAATTTTGATTTGTTTTGTTATAAAATTTTGGACATAAGTCTTTCACGGGCGCTGATAGGTGGCACTGATTGGCATACCTGGTGGCCATCCATTGTGGGCATCACTGGGGGTTTGGGCTGCACCGATAATCAGTGCAGACCCCCCTGTCAGGAGCGCCGCCGATCTGCTCTCCTCTACTCGCGTCCCTCAGATGCGAGTGAGGAAAAGCCGATAAATGGCTTTTCCTGTTTACACTGATCAGCCATTATTGGACACGGCTGATCACGTGGTAAAAAGTCAGAGGCTCTTTACTGAGATCGATGTTGCGGTGTGTCATACTGACACGCCGCACCATTGATCGCCGTGCTGCACTCTGCCTGTTATCCTTAAAGACTACAAATGACGTCTATTCAGGATAACTGAACCACTTCCACTGCTATAGGCTGGGCAGAAAGTGGTTAAAAGCTGCCCACACCATGGGATCGGTGAAATTGAGAAGCAAGTGTTTCTTTAAACCATTAAGAACATTTAGTGTCTGCTGAACAATCTGTTCATTTCTATGAACGGCTAATTTGTTGCATCACAATATGGCAAAAAGTTGGACATCCAAATGTACATGCCTATATGGGCCTGTTGATTATCCCATTCCAATACCATCAGCATTAACCCCTTTGCCACTGATTCTCGGCTTTTTAAGAGGTTCTAAATGCTAGGAGACGGGTATTCTGATTACGTGACCGCTGTGATTGGCTGTCACAGCGGTAACATGATTAGAAAGCTCTCAATTGCAAGTATGCATTGGGAGCTTTCTGGTACCTCTGCTGGGGGTGTGCACCCAGCACAGAAATATGTTTACATAGGGCTGCATATTTATGGTGCCTCGACCATTAAAACACACCCACTGATGGGTTACATATATGCGGCTGGCAGGAAGAGGGTAATATGGAGTAAGCCCCTCTCCACCAATGACTATACTCTACTTTTTCTAACTTCCTGCAAGCACACAGCCCCGGGCTCTCACACTGGGGCTGCAGGGGAGGTGTTTTTCAGGTGCTAGTTTTAGCCTAAAAGTGCCTGAAAAATGCCCCAGTGTGAAATGGGTCTTAGGCATGGGGTTGGTAAAAATGTGCTTTTGTTGTCCCTCCTTTCAGCCGCAATAGACGGCAGACAGGAGTGTTTATAAGACATGTTTGTGATGCTTTGTCTCTGTGGCAAAATTTACCCAGCATGTAACGATCAGCATGAGGCAAGCCTGGCAAACTGGAAACTGTGCAAATACTCCCACGCAACCACGTGCAATGCAAATGCTTGTTCTGTTGGTTGGCAAAAATGGGGTTAAAGTGTTACTAAACCCTGCATTCACTATATCTGGTCTCCCACAGTACATGGCAATTATTTTAGTAAATATAAGCTGCTAAATACCTTTTCTCATCAGCTGTATATAGCAGTCTTGTGACTTCGATCAGTGTCCGGCCAAGAAAGCTTGTAGGAGGATTTTTCATTCTCCTCTGACTGTCCTATGAGACTGCATGAACCCTGACCCTCTGGACAGTGCTGATCACATGTATCCTCCCCAAAAAATAAATAGCAATACACACCAAACTGATCATGTGCCTAGTGCCTCCAAGGCACTGTACTATCAGCAGATGGATTGGGGACAGTAAAAGCAGGGGAGGATCAGAGAAGACAGGATCAGCCTTTTTACACAATGTGGAGGATTAACCCCTTAGGTTCCACAGTGAGTATAACCAGCATGCTTTACTGCATATACACACTGATTTTACTGTTGTGGGTTTAGCAACACTTTAAAACGGGCGGTAAGGAGGCGTCACATAGTCTCCTCACCTGTCAATCACCTCTGAAGTGCAAGCCAAATGTGGATCATACTTCAGAGGAAAGATAGATAGATTTAGATGTCTAAATCTAACCTTATGGCAATGCCACCAGTCCTAGCACAATACTGTACATCAGATGGGTAAAATGATGGCAATGAAAACCTGGCAGAAACCCTAACAATTTCCATGCAAAAGAAAATCCTTAAAGCGGAAGTCCATGCAAAAACTAAAATCCCTGCATCTAGGGACCACTGATTTGAACACTAATCTATCTAGTCCTGTAAAGAAAAAATTAGTATAAATGCCTTTCTTTGAACCCACTCTGCAGAGGACACGGCTGACAGCTGCTGTAAAATTAATGGGGAGTGATGTCACCCATAGACTTGCTATGGGGCTTCTGTAGTCGTCCGTGTCCTCTGCACCCGCCTACACGGCGAAGCTGCAGCTGACAACTTGGCATGGGATCGGGTCGGAGCGATTCAAAGAGATTATGAATACTCCCTTTTTTTTTTTTTTTTTTTCTTTACAGGGCTAGATAGGTTAGTGCTCGATCAGTGGTGTCTATTGATGCCGGGATTTAAGTTTTTGCATGGACCTAAAATGGCTACAGTTCCACCTAATTGGTTATTTTATGGCAAGTTTCACCAAACCAATTTTTATGATTTTAAAAAATGTAGAAGGTATGCTCTATTTGGTATAACGCCACTTTAAAAGAATGAAAATGCAGCCTTACATCAAACCAGCTTCATTTGAGCATAATCCAGATTTCTAGCCAAACTGATGACCTATTAATATATTTGTGGGTTCATTCATGTGGGATGTTCTAAGTGGCTATTTTGTGTAATATCAGGTCTTGTCTGTACACAGGGGTTTAATATTTATATAAGTATAGATTTGTGGAGCTGCCAATATGTAGTGTGTTATCAGTAATGTTTACACATAGTAGCCTTTCAAACAGAAAGGACTTAAACTGTTGTAGCATTCAGTCTTACATGGAAGTTTTTCATGTATGTACAGTTGCATATTAATTGTAACCATTTCTTGTATATTTCAGTACTGTGAAAAGTCCCCCCCCCCACATTATGTGGATTATGCAGAAGGAAAAACTTTTTTCCTTATTCTCTATGCTAAGATAGTGTATTTAGAGGGAAGTTTTTTTTTTTTTGTCTTTGTTTTACTGCAAGGGTAATAACTTTAAAGTGAATGCAAGTTAAAAAAGATAATCAGTCCAGAGTTCTGCATACCAGTAATTACTCTCAAAGTTAGTGTATTGTGCAGCATCCTAAAATGACACCCATTTTAAAATGATAGATCCACATCTTACAAGGCAGCATGATTCTACAGTGAATGTGCCTCTTATATCGCATTTATTGCATTGGTATTGTGCATGCTTGTCTGTTTCCACAACTGAAAACAAGAGTTGCACCGAATAAAATTTTTGGTACCGAAAATGCAGGATGCACTTGGCCGAAAATGACAGTTTTTAAAATGTGTACATATAAATTTTTATATATAATTGTATTATATTTGAGTTTTTAATATCATGAATTTAAATGAATATTTGTCCCCCATTATTGGCGCCTTTTAGCGCAAGAACAGCTCAAGAAAAATGTATCCCTTTTAAATTCTATGTATGTCTTTACACTGGTCTGTTGCGCCTCCGTTGTGGTGTTAAAAATCCTGCTTGCTGCAATTGTGGTCAGTTAAAAAAAAAAAAAAAAAAATGCACCACCCGGTTGAAATGCATTGAAAACGCAGCAAGAATGCATCAATAATGCACCCGTGTTATGTTTTTGATGCAGTTTGAGTCACATGACCTATGAAAAACGCCATAAGCACAGTAAAATCGCAGCAAAATTGAGCGCTTTCTCAGCGCCATTATCGGCACCTTTTTAACACCATTTTCGGCTGCTGAAATTTCGGTGCATCTCTACTGAAAACTGCCATATGCAAACCTATTTCTCCTTGGAAGCCAGTAGAGAAAGTTGGAATATTTTGGTACTGTAATCTGTAAAAAAAAAAAAAAAAAAAGTACATAGATTTATAACTTTATACATATATTTTGAATAGGACTGAAATCGTTTTACTGAGGTGCAAAAGAACCTTTATCTAAAAACGGCTGGCTTTTTTTACAAATATGTAGCGCGATCACCAATGATTATAGACATGAAAGAAAAACATTTATCCATTAACACTTAAAAACTAAAAATGAAGCTACCTGCTTAGGTATATTTTTTATTTTCACTAAGATCATGTCCTTTCCTGCTACTACGTTTGACTGAAGAATGGCTGCAGTTATTTTTTCAGTATCTGTTCCATGGGATCTTGGACATGACTGCTGCTGTTCTATAAAAATAATTGTTATAGAGCAAAAAAAGTCATTGGTCAGTGTGGCAAGTTACTTTGTTCATTCCTGAAATAGCTCCGCAAATTACTATTTTTTTAATTTGCGAGGCTGTAGGGTTACATTAAAGCCGGCTTCAAACGAAACGTGTGTTTCTGCAAAGAACAGCACTTACCGTAGTGTGGAGCACTGCATATTAGCAGACCTCTCCGCAAATTAGGTTCTATTTACAGAACTAACTAAACATTCTTTCAGTACAAAACTTTATACTACATATATTGGTAAGGTGAACCTGTAAGGACAGAAATGGGAGCTCCCATGGCTGACTTGATTTTAAAGGTGTGGGCTCCAGGACTTCTTGACTTCATCTTCATTAACTACTGAGTCATTAACCTGAAATGCATACATATACAGTAAAGCTTTAACTGGAGGTTGGAGCTTAAAAAGAAAATGACCGGATCTCTTTAACCACTTCAGCCCCAGAAGAATTTACCCCCTTCCTGACCAGACCGTTTTTTGTGATACGGCACTGCGTCGCTTTACCTGACAATTTCGCAGTCATGCGACATTGTACCCAAACAAATTTTACATCGTTTTTTTTTTTCCTCACAAATAGAGCTTTCTTTTGGTGCTATTTCATCACCTCTGCGGTTTTTATATTTTGTGATATAAACAAAAAGCGATAATCACTATTTTGTACTTTTTGCTATAGAAAAAATCTCCAAAAATGAAAAACTATTTTTTTTCAGTTTAGGCCGATATGTATTCTTCTACATATTTTTGGTAAAAAGAATCACAATAAGCGTATATTTATTGGTTTGCGCAAAAATCTACAAAATGGGGGATAGAGTTATGGCATTTTTATTATTTTTATTTTATTTTTTACTAGTAATGGTGGTGATCAGCGATTTTATAATGACTGCGACATTGCGGCGGACAGATCGGACACTTTTGGGACCAGTGACATTTATACAGCGATGAGAGCTAAAAATAGCCATTGATTACTGTATAAATGTGATTGAACACTCCTGTGTTTCCTAGGTGTGTTCTAACTGTGGGGGGCTGCGACCGACTAGGGGAGTATACCGATCGGTGTTCCTACTTAGTAGGAGCACACAATCTGTCTCTACCCCCCTGAGAGATCCAGGATTTGTGTGTTTACACACACGGATCCTGGTTCTCGCGCTGTCGCACGCTGTGGGTGCGTGCCTGCTAAAGCGTTCTTTAAAGAGCTGACATACAGCTACGACGGCTCGTGCAGGGGAGCCAACCTGCCGCAGTATAATTGCAGCGGCTGGTCCGGAAGCGGTTAAGATCAACATTCCATTCACAAACTGTTCTTGCTAAACTGACGTTGGTTGTTGTGGCCATACACACTTCGATAAATGATCAATTTCTTTTCTGATCCCTCTCTTCTGATGGTTCTAATTAATCTATAGCCGAAAACCCATTTGATCCAAATGTCAAACACAGGCAAGTGAATTTCAAATGATAGATATGTGATCATAGGTTATTGATCGCATCTAAATTTTCACCATGTAATCGCCTAATAGAACTGGTTGAAATGGTCGTATTCATGAAAGTATCTTGGTGCCACAAATCGAGGCAAAACGACTGACAATTCTCCATCTTCACCAATCGACTTTGATCGAATCTGCCCTTCATTAAATTTAAATGGATTGGAAGGGGACATTATGGCTATTTCTCTATAGATTCAATTATAATAATTTAATAATAATAATTTAATATCCTATCAATTCAGTATTACGATTGGCTATAAATATTGAAGCGTGTGTGCCCACAAGTTTGTAAATGCAAGGAGATCTGCAAGGTGTTCTTGTGTAGAAACCTATTCAAAATGTTTGTTAGATTTATAGAACAGTCCATTATTAATGGCAGAATATTTTAGTGATAAGTATTTATATCCACTTGATATGTTGATGCCATATTGATAAAACTGCTCCTCTGTTCTAAGTAGGGGTAGTCCTGTTATTTGTTACATGCTATGTTAACATTTTACAGACCGCAGATACCATCAGCCCAAGGAATCGGTTAGACTATATTTGTTCAATGTTTACCACCTTTTTCTGTTGTACTGACTGCATGTTTTCTTGATTTTTAAATAATCTTAAGATCTCAAGACCTTATGTACTGTCCAGTCCAGAAATTATTGGCTTGTTTTATGGAATGAAAATGACTGACAACTGTGATTGTTTATAAGAAAGTGTAAATATGTTTAATGAAAATGGTGAAGCTTTTAAAATCTATTGCAAGAGATAAATTATGTTAAATCCTCATGTAGATTATGTACGTTTTGTATTTACAAATTTCTATGAACAAAAAAGTAAAGGCTAACAATAAATCATCAAACTACTGTATGTATATTTAACATTGGTGCTTTCTATTTTATAAATCCTGTCTTGTTGCCCAGATTTTACATTTTTTTTTGGATTCTTTTTCAAACATGGACTGTAACAACTGACTGTTCTATGTGCAAAAAAAATTATCTTAAAACCTATTTGCAATTTTGCAGCCAATGCATACTTTACTCTATTTACAGTCATGGTCAAAATATTGGCACCCCTGCATTTGTCAGATAATGCACCACTTCGCCCAGTAAATTGTTACAATTACAAATGTTAAAATAATGTTATAAAAACATCAGTAGCTTTGCAGTGAGTTTTTCAACGTTTTTGAAATAGCGTTTTTTAGCGTTTATCGTTTTTAGCATTTTTTTTAATACATTTTTTTTTTTCGTGTCTCAAAAATGTTAAACGCTGGTGAGCGATGTTTTTGAGCGTTATCAGCGTTTATCAACGTTTATCAGCGTTAGAGCGTTTTTACAGCTGAAAAACGTCTCTCAGAGCCCACTAGTTTTTTTTTTTTTTTGTTTTCTGCTCAAAAATGCCACTGTCCAAAACTGCTGATAACAGCCTATGTGTGCATGGACACATAGGATAACATGATGGAGAGTTTAACCACTTCAATACAGGGCACTTATACACCTTCCTGCCCAGACCAATTTTCAGCTTTAAGCGCTGTCGCAGTTTGAATGACAATTGCGCGGTCATGCTACACTGTACCCAAACTACATTTTTATCATTTTGTTCCCACAAATAGAGCTTTATTTTGGTGGTATTTGATCACCCCTGGGATTTTTATTTTCTGCTAAACAAATAAAAAAAAGACCGAAAATGTTGAATTTTTTTTCAGTTACAAAACTTTGTAAATAAGTTTTCTCCTTCGCTGATGGGGCTGCACTGATAGGCGGCATGGATGGGCAATGATAGGTGGCACTTATGTACACTAAGAGATGGTACTGATGGATGCCAATCAGTGCCAAACAATAATGCCTGCCAATCAGTGATGCCCATTGTGGGCACTGATTGGCATCCCTGGTGGTGCAGTGTGGGCATCCTGGGGGGGGCTGCGCTGATAACCAGCACAGACCCCCCCCAGCAGAGGAGCAGCCGATCGGCTCTCCTCGCGTCTGACAGATGCGAGTGAGGAAAAGCCAATCAACGGCTCTTCCTGTTTACATTGTGATCAGCCGTGATTGGACACGGCTGATCACGTGGTAAAAAGTCTCTACCAGATACTCTTGACCTAGATCGGAGTTTCGGTGTGTCATCTAAATTCACTTTCTTCAACCATCTGTGTCGCCAAACTTATTCTTTTTCAAGTGAGGGAAATTAGCCAGCTGTCATCAGAAGAAGTTTCTCCATTGGAAGATTTCTCTATGTGCCTACTAGTGATCTAGATTTTCTCATTATCAATCTTGATGGCTGTGTTCACCAGGACAGATAGACAGTAAATATCCTTGGAGCAGACGGGCAGCTATAAAACCCCTCTGTCCAAAAAAACAAAAAAACAACCTTTTGGCTTTGCAAACACTTGAAGCAATACAACTAGGTCACTTTACCACGGCCTGCGACTGGACAGTGAAGGAGCGGCAAGAACTCTGAGCTTTATTTTCACCTCGTGGTAGGATGTTCCTTCTCAGCCCATGTGCCTAAAGCAGAGACTAACCGCCCCCTACTGCATCTACTTTACAAAGGGTTTACAAGAGGCTGATGTCAAAGTTGGTGACTTACACACTTGCATTTAAAATTCAGGCAATGATTTTAATAAATATCTAACTGCAGCAAGTGATGTGCTTTATATCTACTTTAAAAACAGAACTTCAAGAATTCTCTTTAGTGCCAACTTACATTGGTCCAGCTTGGTACAGTGCATCTATCAATATTTTATATCTAGTTGCTATGGATGCTAATCACCAGTGTGGTATCTTGCACTACATACAGTGATGGCCGCAATCTTCTGAGTTCTGCTCAAGCAGCTTCCCCACTGAACATAGGGGGTCTCCTGCTTGCACTGCTGACATTCAGAAAATGTCTGGTGTTTTTCCAAATGTGTACAAGGTGTTCTCTGGGTAGATGAGGAGGAGTGTATGACATCATAATCTCCACCTTGTCCAATCAGAGTACAGCTTGTATTCATTGAAAAAAAAAAAAAAAAACACAAGGTGGTCTATGAATGGCAGCTGTGTTGTGGAAGTACCCCCCCCCCCCCCCCCGTGTTAAGATATGAAGCTGTGCAAGCAGGACACAAAAGATCATGACTATTGCTGTATGTAGTTGTTGGCATCCCCAGTGGCCCCCTAGATATACAATATGGATAATTACATTGTACCAAGCTTGGCATAAAGATAATTTTTCACTTTAAAAGATGTGTGAATATAATCTGTTCTTCCAAAATCCAGAACAGAGGTAATACTGTCCCTACAGATCCTGGACAGAACACTGGCAAAAGGGCAGAGATACAGTAAATAGTGGGTACTGTATTTTGCCCTTTTCTTTTATACATTTTTACACTATCTATACAAAGCTGTTTGGAAATATTTTATTACAAAATCCCAAAAAGATCCCTTCTTTCCCTTCTGACAGCCACACCCTGCGCAAAGTATCACCCCCACTCCAACTTATCTTGCAGTTTTTATTTTTTTCACTCCTCTGGATTCTGATGGGACCCAGCCACTGGACAAGCAATAGGAATCTACATGATGCGGAAAGTAATCCAGAACCCTGAAGAAATCCCCTGCTTGTATAAACAAAGATGGACAGACTGGAAGCACATGGAAGTGTGACGCATGTCAAACAACAACAAAGAAAAATTCCCAACTCAACTCAACTTACCAACCAGCCTGCAACAAAATGAATAGTCCTGTCTATACATTATATATACAGTGGGGACAGAAAGTATTCAGACCCCTTAAATTTTCACACTCTGTTATATTGCAGCCATTTGCTAAAATCATTTAAGTCAATTTTTTTTTCTCATTAATGTACACACAGCACCCCATATTAACAGAAAAACACAGAATTGTTGAAATTTTTTGCAGATTTATTAAAAAAGAAAAACTGAAATATCACATGGTCCTAAGTATTCAGACCCTTTGCTGTGACACATAGCTTTATCTCAGGTGCTGTCCATTTCTCCTGATCATCCTTGAGATGGTTCATTTGAGTCCAGCTGTGTCTGATTATACTGATTGGACTTGATTAGGAAAGCCACACACCTGTCTATATAAGACCTTACAGCTCACAGTGCATGTAGCAAATGAGAATCATGAGGTCAAAGGAACTGCTTGAAGAGCTCAGAGACAGAATTGTAGCAAGGCACAGATCTGGCCAAGGTTACAAAAAAAATTTCTGCTGCACTTAAGGTTCCTAAGAACACAGTGGCCTCCATAATCCTTAAATGGAAAATGTTTGGGAGGACCAGAACTCTTCCTAGAGCTGGCCATCCGGCCAAACTGAGCTATCAGGGGAGAAGAGCCTTTGTGAGAGAGGTAAAGAACCCAAACATCACTGGCTGAGATGCAGTCGGGAGATGGGAGAAAGTTGTAGAAAGTCAACCATCACTACAGCCCTCCACCAGTCAGGGCTTTATGGCAGAGTGGCCAGACAGAAGCCTCTCCTCAGTGCAAGACACATGAAAGCCCGCATGGAGTTTGCTAAAAAAACACCTGAAGGACTCCAAGATGGTGAGAAATAAGATTCTCTGGTCTGATGAGACCAAGATAGAACTTTTTGGCCTTAATTCTAAGCGGTATGTGTGAAGAAAACCAGGCACTGCTCATCATCTGTCCAATACAGTCCCAACCATGAAGCATGGTGGTGGCAGCATCATGCTGTGGGGGTGTTTTTCAGCTGCAGGGACAGGACGACTGGTTGCAATCGAGGGAAAGATGAATGCGCCCAAGTACAGGGATATCCTGGACGAAATTCTTCTCCAGAGTGCTCAGGACCTCAGACTGGGTGGAAGGTTTACCTACCAACAAGACAATGACCCTAAGCACACAGCTAAAATAACAAAGGAGTGGCTTCACAACAACTCCGTGACTGTTCCTGAATGGCCCAGCCAGAGCCCTGACTTAAACCCAATTGAGCATCAATGGAGAGACCTAAAAATAACTGTCCACCAACGTTTACCATCCAACCTGACAGAACTGGAGAGGATCTGCAAGGAGGAATGGCAGAGGATCCCCAAATCCAGGTGTGAAAAACTTGTTGCATGTTTCCCAAAAAGTCTCATGGCTGTATTAGATCAAAAGGGTGCTTCTACTAAATACTGAGCAAAGGGTCTGAATACTTAGGACCATGTTATATTTCAGTTTATCTTTTTTAATAAATCTGCAAACATGTCAACAATTCTGGGTTTTTCTGTCGATATGGGGTGTTGTGTGTACATTAATGAGGAAAAAAACTTAAATGATTTTAACAAATGGCTGAAATATAAAAAAGAGTGAAAAATTTAAGGGGGTCTGAATACTTTCCGTCCCCACTGTGTGCGTGTATGTGTGTGTGTGTGTGTGTGTGTGTATATATATATATATATATATATACAAATTTATAGTTAAACTGCAGATAATACTGGGGGCCTTGTCACAGCTTCTGCAGCTTACGCATGTATTTGAAAATGTGTGCAAACTAAACTCATTTTTAAACTTGAAATGTTAGGACAATTTGGTTTGTTGCAGGCTGGCAAGTTGAGGAGGGAATTTTTCTTTGTTGTTTGACAGTTAAGGCCAGTTAAAGGTTGGGGCAAATGCTCTTTGTACTGATGCTTTTTTGATGAGGGGGCACACTTGACACCTTTGCTGCCATTGTGCTATTTGCTGGGTTTCCAGTGTACCCCTGCGCCTTTAAGGAGGGATGGGCTCCCTCCAGGCATACCTGCCCTCAATCTATCCATCATTATATACAGTAGGTGCTCCTACTACGGCGGCTGTCAAAATGTATAGAGTTAGGACTGCAGATAATACTGGGGTGGTTTGTCGCAGCTTACACATGTATTTGCAAATGTGTGCAAACAAAACCCCTTTTAACCTGAACTGTTAGGATGATTCGGTTTGTTGCAGGCTGGTTGGTAAGTTGAGCTGTTTTTTTTTTTTTTTTTCTTTAAATCTTCTTTCACCACTTGTGCATACCCTTTCACCAACACTCCAGTGCTCACACCTTATATTCTGACCTAACATATATTAGGTATTATGTGCGTTCCCCTTTTAAGGGGGGTCTCCTATGGAACAAACATTGTTTCTCTCTCTTGCATCCAGATGTTCTTCAATCCACCTCTATCCTTTTGCAATCCTTTAGTTCATTTGGGGAAAGTATATGCAGTGTGTTTATCTTCAGAAGAGTTTTTTTCACGACTGAAAAGTCTGGGGAAACAATCTAGATTCATAACTCAAATGGAAATAATGGTTCCAAATCTGGGGTATTAAAGTCCATGGGTCAATAGATAATTTTTATTAATTTATAGTTGGCTTCTATGAATAATATTAGAATGGTATATGGTCCTTCAGAGGCTGGCAATATACCGTCCTGACACCTCATGCCTGTACTTTAGGGGTGTAAAAACAGAGGTACCGAACACATTTGCTAGATGTCTACCAGCTAATCTACATGGTCTACATTTTAATCTTTCATTCTAATAGGAATCTATAGAAACGCATACAAGTCTCTTCAATTTGCAACCCAAAGCCAAAATATCAAACTAAACTACTCACTTATTTTCAGGACCACCAAACTTAGCTCAGACCATCATGTTCTGACCAAACAATATCACAGGTCAGAATCCAAATGGCTTGGTACCTAATAAATGAGAAAAATGGCAGCCATGCTGGGGGACTCCAAGGATCAACTACTATTTCTTGAATGACTTTGATTGTGCTCTATTAACAATATAACATCTGCTCCAGAACATCCAAATAAGCAACTAAGGTCTTGGGTGGGGTCATTCTACTGCAGGGTTCTTCCCCACCTCCTACCTTATCCATTTCCAGTCTTACCTGCTTAAAGTTCTAAAGCCTAAACATTTTTACTGTAAAGCGGAGTTCCACCCAACTTTACAAGGCGGTCTTAAAATAAAGATCACCCCTCGTTTTTGTATATATATTATTATTTTTTTCCCTACCTTATCAGAAGTACAAAGGTTTACTTTCGTTGCAGCCGCTGCGCAGTTTGTAATTTCCTCCCTCCGGTGCCTTCTGGGACCTGTGTGTGTATGTGTCCCAGAAGATGAGGTGGCCATTCAGAAAGCGCCACGCGACTGGCTGTGAAGGCATCACTTCCGGTTTCCCTTAGTTGTAATGGCGGCACCTGCAGCCGAGCCTGTGGACGAATTTGCCTCAGGGGGCCAACATCATGGGCTCCCTGGACAGGTAAGTGTCCTTATTAAAAGTCAGCAGCTACAGTACTTGTAGCTGCTGACTTTAAAAAAAAAAACTTTTTTGAGGCTGGAACTCCACTTTAAAGTGTTTGTAGCCCTAAGACCCCTTTCACACTGAGGCGCTACAGCACTAAAATAGCGCCTGTAAAGAGCCTCTCCTGTCTCTCCAGTGTGAAAGTCTGAGGGCTTTCACACTGGAGTGGTGCGCTTGCAGGACGTTAAACTCCTGCAAGCAGCATCTTTGGAGCGGTGTATACACAGCTCCTGCCCATTGAACTGAATGGCCACTGCTGCAGAACTGCCGGCAAAGTGCCCCTGCAGCGGCGCTTTGCGGGTCGTTTTAACCCTTTTTCGCCCGCTAGCGGGGGTTAAAACCGCCCCGCTAGCGGCTGAAAACCCCCGCAAAAATGACGGTAAAGTGCTGCTACAAATAGCGGCGCTTTACCACCGAAGCCCCAGTGTGAAAGGGGCCTAACAGAAAAAAAAAAAAAGGATCCTGCTCCCTTAAATCATGTTATACAGCACCATGTGTGCTGTGTGATTTGGCCCTTTGTATCATCTAAAAGAGTGGTTCTCGACCCTATCCTCAAGTACCCCCAACAGGCCCTGTTTTGGGAATTTCTTTTAGATAAAATAGCTGTCCAAAATACCAAGCCATTGACTCTGATTAAAAGCACCTGTGCAAGATAATGGAAAACCTGCAAACATGGCCTGTTGGGGGTACTTGAGGACAGTTTTGAGAACCACTGATCTAAAATACCTGGTTGATCCTGCCTGGTTCTGCTCTCTCCCCTGTAAACAGACCACGGTTTATCATGGCTGCTGAGCCCTGACACCGTGGCGTGGTCAGTTTACGTGCCCTCGTCATCCACAGCTCTCCTCTGTCCTCCTCCCCCGCCTGTCAGCTTGTACCAGTGCCACTCTGCTCCCCTCCCCGCTGCTATAAAACGACGTGATGTTCATACCATACCCTCTGTTCGATAACAATATGTGCCCCACTGTATATGCTTTATAAAAAATATGATGATTTCCACCTTATTTCAGAGCACCTCCCGGCCCTCGGTTGACTGCTTGCCTTTCTCCTCCTGGCGGATGTCAGCAGGGGTTCTCGGCTCCACCCGTTGTAGCTGTTAGACTGAGAGAGGAGAAAGGCGAGCAGTCACACGAGTGCCAGGAGGTGCTCTGAAATGAGATAGAAAATTCCTTTTTTTTTTTTTTTTAAAGCTTGTACAGTGGGACACATGTTATCTAACAGAGGGTATGGTATGAACATCACATAGTGGCTTTACAACCACTTTAATGCATTCATTACATTAAGATAAAAAAAAGTTTAGGCATCGAATTTGGCCCCTCACACCCCCTTATACTTACCTGAGCCCTCATTCGATCCAGCATTGTGCATGTCTGCAGCTCTTCTCTCACCCCCATTTCCGGGTCTCACAGTCTTTGCTTGGGCACCGAGAGCCATTGGCTCCCAGTGCTGTCAAGGAAAGCCAGTGATGAGGGAGCGGGGCAGAGTCCTGCTGTCTGTGTCAATGGACTCAGTAGCAGGGCACTGGACAGAGAGGAGGAGCCAGGAGCGCAATCGGGGAACCCGAGAAGAGGAGGTTTGGGGCCACTCTGTGCAAGTCCTTTGCACAGAAGAGGCGTAAGTATAGAGATGTTGGATTTTTCCTTTACAATCACTTTAATACTTCTCCTCCCCACCGGGAGTGTCTCTGCAGTTACTGTTCTCACCTTTTCGTCTTTCTCTTCACCCAGACACACTAGCAAGCCCAGGTTCGAGCAAGTGCACCATGATAGGTGTCTGGACACACAATACATGCAGGGGTGCCCCCCACTGATGCACATCTAGAATCACTGCTATACATGACAGGGTTTCTACCCTTTTTAATTGTATTTTCTGCAACATAATAACCCTGTATCGTCGGTGAGAACACCTTGTGAATGATGAATTACTTGGCTTCGTTTTCAAATATCTTGTTTTACTGTAGTTGTAAATCTTAAATATTTAAACAAACATAAAATTGTATCAGTTGCTGGGATTTTCTCCAATCTGACCATAATTGGTTTCTCTTTGAGAATAAAATGTACTACTGTGCCATATGTCTGTCAGTGTCAGCAAGGACTGGATTATTCCTAGACTGTTCAACCAATCATGCCTCTAAAATACAATGTACAAAACTGCTAAATCTGAAGAAAACGGTGAAGGGTTTTTCTTCAGAGTTCAGCAAGTTGTATAAAACACTTTGCTCCTTTGAAGATCTTCAGAATTGTGAGAAAGTGCATTACTGCATTTACAAAGACTTTTACTGAGGAGCAAGGGATGACACAAAGGCATGGGAGGATAAAAGCGATAAATGTGTTTCTAAATGACAGGGCAATGGAAAAAAAATGATCCTATTGAATATCAGATGACAAGCTTGCATGCTAAACTGATTAATGCCAATGCCATATCTAGCTGACACAAATAGAAATATTATTATCGAGATAGAACCAGACAGATTCTGTTGTTAGTTTTGGGCAGTGCAGGGAAAGGATAGATCCTGTCAGATTTTTACTGTTGTGTTTCCATTTAGTAGATGTCCCCTCTTTGCTAAGATACATCTCTAATGCCGCGTACACACGGTCGGACTTTTCGGCTACAAAAGTCCGACAGCCCGTCCGACAGACTTTCGACAGACTTTTGGCGGACTTTATAACGAACGGACTTAACTACATACGATCACACAAAAGTCCGACGGATTCGTACGTGATGACGTACGACTGGACTAAAATGAGGAAGTTGATAGCCAGTAGCTGCCCTAGTGTGGGTTTTTGTCCGTCGGACTAGCATACAGACGAGTGGATTTCTGGGTCCGGCGGAGTTACGACGTAAAGATTTGAAGCATGTTCCAAATCTAAAGTCCGTCAGATTTGCGACTGGAAAAGTCTGCTGAAGGTCCGGTGAAGCCCACACACGATCGGATTGTCCCCCGGATTTGGTCCGTCGGCGTCCGTCGGACAAGTCCGGTCGAAA
The DNA here is from genome assembly GCA_037952835.1 of Lithobates septentrionalis. Taxonomy (NCBI): domain Eukaryota; kingdom Metazoa; phylum Chordata; class Amphibia; order Anura; family Ranidae; genus Lithobates; species Lithobates septentrionalis. Next base: position 735,475 of record JBBDGP010001320.1, on the reverse strand, counting down.
AGTCCGACCGTGTGTACGCGGGATAACAGTCCAAGATACAGTGTCTTGAAAAAGTATTCATACCCCTTGAAATGTTCCACATTTTGTCACGTTACAACCAAAAAGGTATGTATTTTATTGAGATTTTATGTGATAGACAGACAAACACAAAGTGGCACATAATTGTGAAGTGGAAGGAAAATGATAAATGGTTTTCAAAAATGTTTCCATCTGAAAAGTGTGGCATGCATTTGTATTCAGCCCCCTTTACTCTCATACCCCTAACTAAAATCTAGTGGAACCAATTGCCTTCATAAGTCACCTAATTAGTAAATAGAGTCCACCTGTGTGTAATTTAATATCAGTATAAATACAGCTGTTTTGTGAAGCCCTCAGATGTTTGCTAAAGTACCTTAGGCTGGATTCACACCTATGCATTTTTAGGGCTTTTTGCATTTTGCAGATTTGCACTACAGTCCATTTAACATGGTTTCCTATGGAACATGTTCTGTAGTGCAAATCTGCAAAATGCAAAAAGCACTAAAAATGCATAGATGTGAATCCAGCCTTAGTGAACAAACAGCACCATGAAGGCCAAGGAACACACCAGACAGGTCAGGAATAAAGTTGTGGAGAAGGGTGTGTTCACACTAGTGTGAATTGGATGCGGGTTTCTCTGCATCCAATTTGTATGACAGGAGATTGTGACCGGCTCTCTATGGAGCTGGTTCACACATTTCCGGAGCGGTGGTGGAGCGTATTGCACAGGGGTCCTGTGCCTCTTTAGCTCCTTTTCAGGTTCGAATTCAGGCAAAAATTCGGGCCCGATTCATCCCTGAAACGGAGAACAGGAACGCACTGGACCCCTTGCTGTCAGCCGCATCCATGTTTGGTGTGAACCCAGACTAAAGCATGTTTAGGTTCTAAAAGTATAATCCCAAGCTTTGAACATCTCACGGAGCACTGTTCAATCCATCATCTGAAAATGGAAAGAGTATGGCAGAACTGCAAACCTACCAAGCCATGGCCGTCCAACTAAACTGACATGCCGGGCAAGGGGAGCATTAATCAGAGAAGCAGCAGAGATCCACAGCTCAGGTGGGAGAATCTGTCTACAGGACAACTATTAGTCGTGTATTCCACAAATCTGGCCTTTATGGAAGAGTGGCAAGAAGAAAGCCATTGTTGAAAGAAAGCTATAAGAAGTCCCATTTCCAGTTTGCAAGAGGCACAGCAAATATGTGGAAGAAGGTGCTCTGGCCAGACGAGACCAAAATTTAACTTTTTGGCCCAAAAGCTAAACGTTATGTGTGGCGTGTAAGATGGTGGTGGCAGCATCATGTTGTGGAGATGCTTTTTTTCAGCAGAGACAGGGAAGCTGTTGAGAGTTGGTGGGAAGATGGATGGAGCCAACTACATCACAATCTTAGAAGAAAACCTGTTAGGGCAGTTTCACACTGAGCCGAGCCGGGCGTCGGCAGTAAAGCGTTGCTTTATGACCGCTAGTAGGGCGCTTTTAACCCCTGCTAGCGGCTGAAAAAGGATTCAAAGCACCGCTGCAGCGGCACTTTGCTGGCACTGCCTATTGATTTCAATGGACAGGGGCGCTTTAGAAGAAGCTGCTTGCTAGACTTTTTTGAGCGTCCTGCCAGCCCAGCACTCCAGTGTGAAAGCCCTCGGGCTTTCACATTGGAGTGACAGGAGAGGCACTTTACAGGCGCTATTTTTAGCTATATAGCGCCTCAGTGTGAAAGTGGCCTAAGAGTCTGCAAAAGACTTGAGATTGAGGTGGAGGTTCACCTTCCAGCAGGACAATGACCCTAAAAATACAGTCCGAGCTACAATGGAATGGTTTAGATCAAATCATATTCATGTGTTAGAATGGCCCAGTCAAAGTCCAGACCTAAATCCAATTGAGAATCTGTGGCAAGACTTGAAAATTGCTGTTCACAGACGCTCTCTGTCCAATCTGACAGAGCTTGAGCTAATTGGCAAAGAATGGGCAAAAATTTCACTCTTCAAAAGTGCAAAGCTGGTAGAGACATACCCAAAAGACTTACAGATGTAATTACACAGAAAGGTGGTTCCACAAAGTATTGACTCAGGGGGGCTGAATACAAATGCGAACCACACTTTTCAGATCTTTATTTGTAAAAAAGTTGAAAACCATTTATCATTTTCCTTCCACTTCACAATTATGTGCCACTTTGTGTTGGTCTATCACATAAAATCCCAATAAAATACATTTACATTTTTGGTTGTGACATGACAAAATGTGAAAAAAAGGGGTATGAATACATTTTCAAAACACTCAAAATGTGGGTGGCCCCCTCCCCAAAATGTGGATCGCCCCCTCGCCTAAATCTGGATCGCCCCTCTCAAATCTCCTTGGCGGGCCATATCCAGCAACCCCTAATCTTGTGAAACCAATTTCCTTCAGAGGTCAACCAAATTCCCAAAAACTGGGTTGCCCCTCCCGAAAAAATCCCCAAAATTTGGTCGCCCCCTCCCAAAAAATCCCCAAAATTTGGTCGCCCCCTCCCGAAAAATCCCCAAATTTTGGTCGCCCCTTTCTGAAAAATCCCCAAAATTTGGTCGCCCCCCCGAAAATGTGAGTCACCCCTCATAAAAAATCCCCAAAATTTGGTTGCCCCTCCCGAAAAATCCCCAAAACTTGGTCGCCTATCCTGAAAAATCCCCAAAATTTGATCGTCCCTCCCGAAAAATCCCCAAAATTTGGTTGCCCCTCTCAAATCTCCTTCGCGGACCATATCCAGCAACCCCTGATCTCGTGGAACCAATTTCCTTCACAGGTCAACCAAATCCCGAAAAATCTCCAAAATTGGATCGCCCCTCCCGAAAAATCCCCAAAATTGGGTCTCCCCTCCCAAAAATGTGGGTCGCCCCTCCAGAAAATGTGGGCACCCCTCCTGAAATATCCCAAAGTGGGCTCGCCCCTCCTGAAAAATCGCCAAAATTGGATCGCCCCTCCCGAAAAATCCCCAAAATTGGGTCTCCCCTCCCGAAAATGTGGGTCACCCTTCCCGAAAAATGCCCAAAATTGGGTCGCCCCTCCCAAAAATGTGGGTTGCCCCTCCCGAAAATGTGGGTTGCCCCTCCCGAAAAAATCCCCAAAATTTGGTCGCCCCCTCCCGAAAAATCCCCAAAATTTGGTCGCCCCCTCCCGAAAAATCCCCAAAATTTGGTCGCCCCCTCCCGAAAAATCCCCAAAATTGGGTCTCCCCTCCCAAAAATGTGGGTCGCCCCTCCAGAAAATGTGGGCACCCCTCCTGAAATATCCCAAAATGGGCTCGCCCCTCCTGAAAAATCGCCAAAATTGGATCGCCCCTCCCGAAAAATCCCCAAAATTGGGTCTCCCCTCCCGAAAATGTGGGTCACCCTTCCCGAAAAATGCCCAAAATTGGGTCGCCCCTCCGAAAAATGTGGGTTGCCCCTCCCGAAAAAATCCCCAAAATTTGGTCGCCCCCTCCCGAAAAATCCCCAAAATTTGGTTGCCCCCTCCCGAAAAATCCCCAAAATTTGGTCGCCCCCTCCCGAAAAATCCCCAAATTTTGGTCGCCCCTTTCTGAAAAATCCCCAAAATTTGATCGCCCCTCCCGAAAAATCCCCAAAACTTGGTCGCCCCTCCTGGAAAAATCCCCAAAATTTGATCGCCCCTCCCGAAAAATCCCCAAAATTTGGTTGCCCCTCTCAAATCTCCTTCGCGGACCATATCCAGCAACCCCTGATCTCGTGGAACCAATTTCCTTCACAGGTGAACCAAATCCCGAAAAATCCCCAAAGTTGGGTCGCCCCTCCCGAAATATCCCCAAAATTAGCTCGCCCCTCCCGAAAAATTGCCAAAATTGGATCGCCCCTCCCGAAAAATCCCCAAAATTGGGTCTCCCCTCTCAAAAATGTGGGTCGGCCCTCCCGAAAATGTGGGTCACCCCTCCTCAAAAAACCCAAAATGGGCTCGCCCCTCCTGAAAAATGGACAAAATTGGATCGCCCCTCCCGAAAAATCCCCAAAATTGGGTCTCCCCTCCCAAAAATGTGGGTCACCCTTCCCGAAAAATCCCCAAAATTGGGTCGTCCCTCCCAAAAATGTGGGTTGCCCCTCCCGAAAATGTGGGTTGCCCCTCCCGAAAAAATCCCCAAAATTTGGTCGCCCCCTCCCAAAAATCCCCAAAATTTGGTCGCCCCCTCCCGAAAAATCCCCAAATTTTGGTCGCCCCTTTCTGAAAAATCCCCAAAATTTGGTTGCCCCCCGAAAGTGTGGGTCACCCCTCATGAAAAATCCCCAAAATTTGGTTGCCCCTCCCGAAAAATCCCCAAAACTTGATCGCCCCTCCCGAAAAATCCCCAAAATTTGATCGCCCCTCCCGAAAAATCCCCAAAATTTGGTCGCCCCTCTCAAATCTCCTTCGCGGACCATATCCAGCAACCCCTGATCTCGTGGAACCAATTTCCTTCACAGGTCAACCAAATCCCGAAAAATCCCCAAAGTTGGGTCGCCCCTCCCGAAATATCCCCAACATTAGCTCGCCCCTCCTGAAAAATTGCCAAAATTGGATCGCCCCTCCCGAAAAATCCCCAAAATTGGGTCTCCCCTCCCAAAAATGTGGGTCGCCCTTCCCGAAAAATCCCCAAAATTGGGTCGCCCCTCCCAAAAATGTGGGTTGCCCCTTCCGAAAATGTGGGTCGCCCCTCCCGAAAAATCCCCCAAAAATCCCCAAAATGTGGTCACCCCTCCCAAAAAAATGCCCAAAATTGGGTCGCCCCTCCCAAAAATGTGGGTCACCCCTCCCGAAAAATCCCCAAAATTGGGTCACCCCTCCCAAAAAATCCCCAAGATTGGGTTGCCCCTCCTGAAAAAAGCCCAAAATTGGGTTGCCTCTCTCGAAAAATGCCCAAAATTGGGTCGCCCCTCCTGAAAAATTCCGAAAATCGGGTTGCCCCTCCCGAAAAATCACCAAAATTGGGTCACCCCTTCCGAAACTGCAGGTCGCCCCTCCCGAGAAATCCCCAAAATATGGTCGCCCCTCCCAAAAATGTGGGTGTCCCCTCCCGAAAAAATCCCAAAATTTTGTGGCCCCTCCCAAAAAATCGGGTCTCCCCTCCCGAAAATGTGGGTCACCCTTCCCGAAAAATCCCCAAAATTGGGTCACCCCTCCCGAAAATGTGGGTTGCCCCTCCCGAAAATGTGGGTCGCCCCTCCCGAAAAATCCCCCAAAAATCCCCAAAATGTCACCCCTCCCAAAAAAATGCCCAAAATTGGGTCGCCGCTCCCAAAAATGTGGGTCACCCCTCCCGAAAAATCGCCAAAATTGGATCGCCCCTCCCAAAAAATCCCCAAAATTGGGTCTCCCCTCCCGAAAATGTGGGTCACCCTTCCCGAAAAATCCCCAAAATTGGGTCGCCCCTCCCAAAAATGTGGGTCGCCCCTCCCGAAAAATCCCCAAAATTGGGTCACCCCTCCCAAAAAATCCCCAAGATTGGGTTGCCCCTCCTGAAAAAAGCCCAAAATTGGGTTGCCTCTCTCGAAAAATGCCCAAAATTGGGTCGCCCCTTCCGAAAATGTGGGTCGCCCCTCCTGAAAAATTCCCAAAATCGGGTTGCCCCTCCCGAAAAATCACCAAAATTGGGTCACCCCTTCCGAAACTGTAGGTCGCCCCTCCCGAGAAATCCCCAAAATATGGTCGCCCCTCCCAAAAATGTGGGTGTCCCCTCCTGAAAAATCCCCAAAATTTGGTGGCCCCTCCCAAAAATCCAAAAAATTGGGTCTCCTCTCCCGAAAATGTGGATCGCCCCTCCCAGAAAATCCCCAAAATTGTGTCGCCCCTCCCGAAATAGTGGGTCATCCCCTCCGAAAAATCCCCCAAATTCGGTCTCCCCTCCTGAAAATGTGGGTCGCCCCTCCTGAAAAATCCCCCAAATTGGGTCGCCCCTCCCGAAAAATCCCCAAAATTGGGTCGCCCCTCCCGAAAATATGGGTTCCCCCTTTCGAAAATGTGGGTCGATCCTCCAGAAAAATACCCAAAATTGGGTCACCCCTCCCGAAAAATTGCCCAAAATTGGGTCACCCTTCCCGAAAAATCCCCAAAATTGGGTCGCCCCTCCCGAAAATGTGGGTCGCCCCTCCTGAAAAATCCCCCAAAAATCCTCAATGTGGTCACCCCTCCCAAAAAAATGCCCAAAATTGGGTCGCCCCTCCCAAAAATGTGGGTCGCCCCTCCCGAAAAATCCCCAAAATTGGGTCACCCCTCCCAAAAAATCCCCAAGATTGGGTTGCCCCTCCTGAAAAAAGCCCAAAATTGGGTTGCCTCTCTCGAAAAATGCCCAAAATTGGGTTGCCCCTTCCGAAAATGTGGGTCGCCCCTCCTGAAAAATTCCCAAAATCGGGTTGCCCCTCCCGAAAAATCACCAAAATTGGGTCACCCCTTCCGAAACTGTAGGTCGCCCCTCCCGAGAAATCCCCAAAATATGGTCGCCTCTCCCAAAAATGTGGGTGTCCCCTCCCGAAAAATCCCCAAAATTTGGTGGCCCCTCCCAAAAATCCAAAAAATTGGGTCTCCTCTCCCGAAAATGTGGATCGCCCCTCCCAGAAAATCCCCAAAATTGTGTCGCCCCTCCCGAAATAGTGGGTCATCCCCTCCGAAAAATCCCCCAAATTCGGTCGCCCCTCCTGAAAATGTGGGTCTCCCCTCCTGAAAATGTGGGTCGCCCCTCCCGAAAAATCCCCCAAATTGGGTTGCCCCTCCCGAAAAATCCCCAAAATTGGGTCGCCCCTCCCGAAAATATGGGTTCCCCCTTCCGAAAATGTGGGTCGATCCTCCAGAAAAATACCCAAAATTGGGTCGCCCCTCCCGAAAATATGGGTTGCCCCTTCCGAAAATGTGGGTCGATCCTCCAGAAAAATACCCAAAATTGGGTCACCCCTCCCGAAAAATTGCCCAAAATTGGGTCACCCTTCCCGAAAAATCCCCAAAATTGGGTCGCCCCTCCCAAAAATGTGGGTTGCCCCTCCCGAAAATGTGGGTCGCCCCTCCCAAAAAATCCCCCAAAAATCCCCAAAATGTGGTCACCCCTCCCAAAAAAATGCCCAAAATTGGGTCGCCGCTCCCAAAAATGTGGGTCGCCCCTCCCGAAAAATCGCCAAAATTGGATCCCCCTCCCGAAAAATCCCCAAAATTGGGTCTCCCCTCCCGAAAATGTGGGTCACCCTTCCCGAAAAATCACCAAAATTGGGTCGCCCCTCCCAAGAATGTGGGTTGCCCCTCCCCAAAACGTGGTCACCCCTCCCAAAAAAATGCCCAAAATTGGGTCGCCCCTCCCAAAAATGTGGGTCGCCCCTCCCGAAAAATCCCCAAAATTGGGTCACCCCTCCCAAAAAATCCCCAAGATTGGGTTGCCCCTCCTGAAAAAAGCCCAAAATTGGGTTGCCTCTCTCGAAAAATGCCCAAAATTGGGTCGCCCCTTCCGAAAATGTGGGTCGCCCCTCCTGAAAAATTCCCAAAATCGGGTTGCCCCTCCCGAAAAATCACCAAAATTGGGTCACCCCTTCCGAAACTGTAGGTCGCCCCTCCCGAGAAATCCCCAAAATATGGTCGCCCTCCCAAAAATGTGGGTGTCCCCTCCCGAAAAATCCCCAAAATTTGGTGGCCCCTCCCAAAAAATCCAAAAAATTGGGTCTCCTCTCCCGAAAATGTGGATCGCCCCTCCCAGAAAATCCCCAAAATTGTGTCGCCCCTCCCGAAATAGTGGGTCATCCCCTCCGAAAAAAATTTGGTCGCCCCTCCTAAAAATGTGTCTCCCCTCCTGAAAATGTGGGTCGCCCCTCCCGAAAAATCCCCCAAATTGGGTCGCCCCTCCCAAAAAATCCCCAAAATTGGGTCGCCCCTCCCGAAAATATGGGTTCCCCCTTCCGAAAATGTGGGTCGATCCTCCAGAAAAATACCCAAAATTGGGTCGCCCCTTCCGAAAATATGGGTTGCCCCTTCGGAAAATGTGGGTCGATCCTCCAGAAAAATACCCAAAATTGGGTCACCCCTCCCAAAAAATCCTCAAAATTGGGTCGCCCCTCCCGAAAATATGGGTTGCCCCTTCCGAAAATGTGGGTCGATCCTCCAGAAAAATAGCCAAAATTGGGTCGCCCCTCCCAAAAAATGCCCAAAATTGGGTTGCCCCTCCCAAAAATATGGGTTGCCCGTTCCGAAAATGTGGGTCGCCCCTCCCAAAAAACCCCCAAAATTGGGTCGCCCCTCCCGAAAAATCTCCAAAATGTGGGTAGCCCCTTCCGAAAATGTGGGTCGCCCCTCCCGAAAATGTGGGTCGCCCCTCGCGAAAATGTGGGTTGCCCCTCCTGAAAATGTGGGACACCCCACCCGAAAAACACCCAAAATGTGGGTGGCCCCTCCCGAAAATGTGTCGCCCCTCCCGAGAAACCCCCAAAATTGGGTCGCGCCTCCCAAAAAATCCCCAAAATTGGGTCGCCCCGGCCAAAAAATCCGCAAAATTGGGTCGCCCCTCCCGAAAATGTGGTTCGCCCCTCCCTAAAAATCCCCAAAATTTGGTTGCCCCTCCCGAAAAATCCCCAAAATTGGGTCACCCCTGCCGAAAATGTGGGTTGACCCTCCCAAAAATTGCCCAAAATTGGGTCGCCCCGCCCAAAAAATGCCCAAAATTAGCTCGCCCCTCCCGAAAAATTCCCAAAATTGCCTCGACCTTCCTGAAAATGTGGGTCGTCCCTCCCGAAAAATCTCCAAAATGTGGGTCGCCCCTCCCAAAAAATCTCCAAAATGTGGGTCGCCCCTTCCAAAAATGTGGGTCGCCCCTCCCGAAAATGTGGGTTGCCCCTCCCGAAAATGTGGGACACCCCTCCCGAAAAATCCCCAAAATGTGGATGGCCCCTCCTGAAAATGTGTCGCCCCTCCCGAAAAATTCCCAAAATGTGGGCCCCCCCTCCCAAAAATGTGGGTCGCCCCTCCCAAATATGTGGGTTCTCCCTCCCAAAAATGTGGGTCGCCCCTCCCGAAAAATCCCCAAAATTGGGTGGACCATCCTGAAAATGTGGGTTGCCCCTCCCAAAAAATGCCCAAAATTGTGTCACCCCTCCTTAAAAAAGCCCAAAATTGGGTCGCCCCTGTCGAAAAATCGCCAAATTTGGGTCGTCCCTCCCGAAAAATCTCCAAAATGTGTGTTGCCCCTTTCGAAAATGTGGGTCGCACCTTCCGAAAATGTGGGTTGCCCCTCCCGAAAATGTGGGTTGCCCCTCCCGAAAATTGCCCAAAATTGGGTCGGCCCTCCCAAAAAATGCCCAAAATAAGCTCGCCCCTCCCGAAAAATTACCAAAATTGCCTCGACCTTCCCGAAAATGTGGGTCGCCCCTCCCGAAAAATCTCCAAAATGTGGGTCGCCCCTTCCGAAAATGTGGGTCGCCCCTCCCGAAAATGTGGGTTGCCCCTCCCGAAAATGTGGGACACCCCTCCCAAAAAATCCCCAAAATGTGGGTGGCCCCTCCCGAAAATGTGTCACCCCTCCCGAAAAATACCCAAAATGTGGGTCGCCCCTCCCAAAAATGTGGGGTCGCACCTCCCGAAAATGTGGGTTGTCCCTCCCAAAAATGTGGGTCGCCCCTCCCGAAAAACCCCCAAAATTGGGTCACCCCTCCCAAAAATCCCCAAAATAGGGTCGCCCCTCCCGAAAAATTACCAAAATTTGGTTGCCCCTCTCGAAAATGTGGGTCGCCCCTCCCGAAAAATCCCCAAAATTGGGTCGCCCCTCCCAAAAAATGCCCAAAATTAGCTCGCCCTTCCCGAAAAATTCCCAAAATTGCCTCGACCTTCCCGAAAATGTGGGTCGCCCCTCCCGAAAAATCTCCAAAATGTGGGTCGCCCCTCCCGAAAAATCTCCAAAATGTGGGTAGCCCCTTCTGAAAATGTGGGTCTCCCCTCCCAAAAATGTGGAACGCCCCTCCCGAAGATGTGGGACACCCCTCCCGAAAAATCCCCAAAATGTGGGTCGCCCCTCCCGAAAATGTGGGTCGCCCCTCCTGAAAAATCCCCAAAATTTGGTTGCCCCTCCCGAAAATGTGGGTTGCCCCTCCCGAAAAATCCCCAAAATTGGGTGGTCCCTGCCGAAAATGTGGGTTGACCCTCCCAAAAATTGCCCAAAATTGGGTCGCCCCTCCCAAAAAATGCCCAAAATTAGCTCGCCCCTCCCGAAAAATTCCCAAAATTGCCTCGACCTTCCCGAATATGTGGTTCGCCCCTCCCGAAAAATCTCCAAAATGTGGGTCGCCCCTCCCGAAAAATTTCCAAAATGTGGGTCGCCCCTCCCGAAAATGTGGGTTGCCCCTCCCGAAAAATCCCCAAAATGTACGTGGCTCCTCCAGAAAATGTGTCGCCCCTCCCGAAAAATCCCAAAAATGTGGGTCGCCCCTCCCAAAAATGTGGGTCGCCCCTCCCAAAAATGTTGGTTGTCCCTCCCAAAAATGTGGGTCGCCCTTCCCAAAAAATTCCCAAAATTGGGTGGACCCTCCTGAAAATGTGGGTCGCTCCTCCCAAAAAATGCCCAAAATTGTGTCACCCCTCCTGAAAAATGCCCAAAATTGGGTCGCCCCTGCCGAAAAATGCCCAAAATTGGGTCGCCCCTGCCGAAAAATCCCCAAGATTGGGTCGTCCCTCCCGAAAAATCTCCAAAATGTGGGGTGCCCCTTCCGAAAATGTGGGTTGCCCCTCCCGAAAATGTGGGTTGCCCCTCCCAAAATATCCCCAAAATGTGGTTTGCCCCTCCCAAAAAATCCCCAAAATGTGGGTCGCTCCTCCCAAAATTGTGGGTCGCCCCTCCCGAAAAATCCCCAAAATTGGGTCCACATTCCTGAAAATGTGGGTCACCCTTCCCGAAAAATCCCCAAAATTGGGTCGCCCCTCCCGAAAATGTGGTTCACCCCTTCTGAAATATCCCCAAAATTGGCTCGCCCCTCCCGAAAAATCCCCAAAATTGTATCGCCCCTCCCAAAAAATCCCCAAAATTGGGTCTCCCCTCCCAAAAAATCCCCAAAATTGGGTCGCCCCTCCTGAAAATGTGGGTCGCCCTCCCAAAAAATCCACAAAAATGGGTTGCCCCTCCCGAAAAATCCGCAAAATTGGGTCGCCCGTCCCGAAAATGTGGATCGCCCCTCCCGAAAAATTCCTAAAATTGGGTCGCCCCTTCCGAAAATGTGGGTCGCCCCTCCCAAAAAATCCCCAAAATTGGAGCCCTCCTGAAAAATCCACAAATTGGGTCACCCCTACCAAATATATGGGTCGCCCCTCACGAAAAATCCCCAAAATTGGGTCCCCCCTCCCGAAAATGTGGTTCAACCCTCCCGAAAAATCCCCAAAATTTAGTTTCCCCACCCGAAAATGTGGGTCGCCCCCTCCCAAAAAATCCCCAAAATTGGGTCGCCCCTCCTGAAAATGTGGGTCGCCCCTCCCGAAAAATCCCCAAAATTCGGTCGCCCCTCCCGAAAATGTGGATCGCCCCTCCCGAAAAATCCCCAAAATGTGGGTCTCCCCTTCCGAAAATGTGGGTCGCCCCTCCCCAAAATTTGGTCTCCCCTCCTGAAAATGTGGGTCGCCCCTCCCGAAAAATCCCCAAAATGTGGGTCTCCCCTTCCGAAAATGTGGGTCGCCCCTCCCGAAAAATCCACATAAATGGGTCACCCCTCCCGAAAATGTGGGTCGCCCCTCCCGAAAAATCCCCAAAATTGGGTATTCCCTCCCGAAAATGTGGATTGTCCCTCCCGAAAAATCCCTAAAATGTGGGTCGCCCCTCCCAAAAAATCCCCAAAATTGGAGCCCTCCTGAAAAATCCCCAAATTGGGTCGCCCCTACCAAATATATGAGTCGCCCCTCACGAAAAATCCCCAAAATTGGGTAGCCCCTCCCGAAAATGTGGATCGCCCCTCCCGAAAAATCCCCAAAATTGGGTCGCCCCTCCTGAAAATGTGGGTCAACCCTCCCGAAAAATCCCCAAAATTTCGTTTCCCCACCCGAAAATGTGGGTCGCGCCTCCCTAAAAATCCCAAAAATTAGGTCGCCCCTCCTGAAAATGTGGGTCGCCCCTCCCGAAAAATCCCCAAAATTGGGTCGCCCCTCCCGAAAATGTGGATCACCCCTCCCGAAAAATCCCCAAAATGTGGGTCTCCCCTACCGAAAATGTGGGTCGCCCCTCCCAAAAAATTCCCAAAATTGGGTCACCCCTCCCAAAATTGTTGGTCGGCTCTCCTGAAAAATCCCCAAAATTGGGTCACCCCTCCCAAAAATGTGGGTCGCCCCTCCCAAAAAATCCCCAAAATTGGGTCGCCCCTGCTGAAAATGTGGGTCGCCCCTCCCGAAAAATCCCTAAAATTGGGTCGCCCCTCCCGAAAATGTGGGTTGCCCCTCCCGAGAAATCCTTAAAATTGGGTCGCCCCTCCTGAAAATGTGGGTTGCCCCTCCTGAAAAATCCCTAAAATTGGGTCGCCCCTCCCGAAAATGTGGGTCACCCCTCCCGAAAAATCCCCAAAATTTCGTTTCCCCACCCGAAAATGTGGGTCGCCCCTCCCTAAAAATTCCAAAAATTAGGTCGCCCCTCCCGAAAATGTGGATCGCCCCTCCCGAAAAATCCCCAAAATGTGGGTCTCCCCTACCGAAAATGTGGGTCGCCCCTGCCAAAAAATTCCCAAAATTGGGTCACCCCTCCCAAAATTGTGGGTCGCCCCTCCCAAAAAATCCCTAAAATTAGGTCGCCCCTCCCGAAAATGTGGGTCGCCCCTCCCGAAAAATCCCTAAAATTGGGTCGCCCCTCCCGAAAATGTGGGTCAACTCTCCCGAAAAATCCCCAAAATTTAGTTTCCCCACCCGAAAATGTGGGTCGCCCCTCCCAAAAAAATCACAAAAATTGGGTCGCCCCTCCTGAAAATGTGGGTCGCCCCTCCCAAAAAATCCCCAAAATTTATTTTCCCCACCCGAAAATGTGGGTCGCCCCTCCTGAAAAATCCCCAAAATTGGGTTGCCCATTCCCAAAATTTGGTCTACCCCCTGAAAATGTGGGTCGCCCCTCCCGAAAAATCCCCAAAATGTGGGTCTCCCCTACCGAAAATGTGGGTCGCCCCTGCCAAAAAATTCCCAAAATTGGGTCACCCCTCCCAAAATTGTGGGTCGCCCCTCCCAAAAAATCCCTAAAATTGGGTCGCCCCTCCCGAAAATGTGGGTTGCCCCTCCCGAAAAATCCCCAAAATTGGGTCGCCCCTCCCGAAAATGTGGATCGCCCCTCCCGAAAAATCCCCAAAATGTGGGTCTCCCCTTCCGAAAATGTGGGTCGCCCCTCCCCAAAATTTGGTCTCCCCTCCTGAAAATGTGGGTCGCCCCTCCCGAAAAATCCCCAAAATGTGGGTCTCCCCTTCCGAAAATGTGGGTCGCCCCTCCCGAAAAATCCACATAAATGGGTCACCCCTCCCGAAAATGTGGGTCGCCCCTCCCGAAAAATCCCCAAAATTGGGTATTCCCTCCCGAAAATGTGGATTGTCCCTCCCGAAAAATCCCTAAAATGTGGGTCGCCCCTCCCAAAAAATCCCCAAAATTGGAGCCCTCCTGAAAAATCCCCAAATTGGGTCGCCCCTACCAAATATATGAGTCGCCCCTCACGAAAAATCCCCAAAATTGGGTAGCCCCTCCCGAAAATGTGGATCGCCCCTCCCGAAAAATCCCCAAAATTGGGTCGCCCCTCCTGAAAATGTGGGTCAACCCTCCCGAAAAATCCCCAAAATTTCGTTTCCCCACCCGAAAATGTGGGTCGCGCCTCCCTAAAAATCCCAAAAATTAGGTCGCCCCTCCTGAAAATGTGGGTCGCCCCTCCCGAAAAATCCCCAAAATTGGGTCGCCCCTCCCAAAAAATCCCCAAAATTGGGTCGCCCCTGCTGAAAATGTGGGTCGCCCCTCCCGAAAAATCCCTAAAATTGGGTCGCCCCTCCCGAAAATGTGGGTCGCCCCTCCCAAAAAATCCCTAAAATTGGGTCGCCCCTCCCAAAAAATCCCCAAAATTGGGTCGCCCCTGCTGAAAATGTGGGTCGCCCCTCCCGAAAATTCCCAAAATTGGGTCACCCCTCCCAAAATTGTGGGTCGCCCCTCCCAAAAAATCCCTAAAATTGGGTCGCCCCTCCCGAAAATGTGGGTCGCCCCTCCCGAAAAATCCCTAAAATTGGGTCGCCCCTCCCGAAAATGTGGGTCAACCCTCCCGAAAAATCCCCAAAATTTAGTTTCCCCACCCGAAAATGTGGGTCGCCCCTCCCAAAAAAATCACAAAAATTGGGTCGCCCCTCCTGAAAATGTGGGTCGCCCCTCCCAAAAAATCCCCAAAATTTATTTTCCCCACCCGAAAATGTGGGTCGCCCCTCCTGAAAAATCCCCAAAATTGGGTTGCCCATTCCCAAAATTTGGTCTACCCCCTGAAAATGTGGGTCGCCCCTCCCGAAAAATCCCCAAAATGTGGGTCTCCCCTTCCGAAAATGTGGGTCGCCCCTCCCAAATAATTCCCAAAATTGGGTCACCCCTCCCAAAATTGTGGGTCGGCGCTCTCGAAAAATCCCCAAAATTGGGTCACCCCTCCCAAAAATGTGGGTCGCCCCTCCCAAAAATTCCCCAAAATTGGGTCGCCCCTCCCGAAAAATCCCTAAAACTGGGTCGCCCCTCCCGAAAATGTGGGTCGCGCCTCCCTAAAAATCCCAAAAATGTGGGTCTCCCCTACCGAAAATGTGGGTCGCCCCTCCCAAAAAATTCCCAAAATTGGGTCACCCCTCCCAAAATTGTTGGTCGGCTCTCCTGAAAAATCCCCAAAATTGGGTCACCCCTCCCAAAAATGTGGGTCGCCCCTCCCAAAAAATCCCCAAAATTGGGTCGCCCCTGCTGAAAATGTGGGTCGCCCCTCCCGAAAAATCCCTAAAATTGGGTCGCCCCTCCCGAAAATGTGGGTCGCCCCTCCCGAGAAATCCTTAAAATTGGGTCGCCCCTCCTGAAAATGTGGGTTGCCCCTCCCGAAAAATCCCTAAAATTGGGTCGCCCCTCCCGAAAATGTGGGTCACCCCTCCCGAAAAATCCCCAAAATTTCGTTTCCCCACCCGAAAATGTGGGTCGCCCCTCCCTAAAAATTCCAAAAATTAGGTCGCCCCTCCCGAAAATGTGGATCGCCCCTCCCGAAAAATCCCCAAAATGTGGGTCTCCCCTACCGAAAATGTGGGTCGCCCCTGCCAAAAAATTCCCAAAATTGGGTCACCCCTCCCAAAATTGTGGGTCGCCCCTCCCAAAAAATCCCTAAAATTGGGTCGCCCCTCCCGAAAATGTGGGTCGCCCCTCCCGAAAAATCCCTAAAATTGGGTCGCCCCTCCCGAAAATGTGGGTCAACCCTCCCGAAAAATCCCCAAAATTTAGTTTCCCCACCCGAAAATGTGGGTCGCCCCTCCCAAAAAAATCACAAAAATTGGGTCGCCCCTCCTGAAAATGTGGGTCGCCCCTCCCAAAAAATCCCCAAAATTTATTTTCCCCACCCGAAAATGTGGGTCGCCCCTCCTGAAAAATCCCCAAAATTGGGTTGCCCATTCCCAAAATTTGGTCTACCCCCTGAAAATGTGGGTCGCCCCTCCCGAAAGATCCCCAAAATGTGGGTCTCCCCTTCCGAAAATGTGGGTCGCCCCTCCCAAATAATTCCCAAAATTGGGTCACCCCTCCCAAAATTGTGGGTCGCCCCTCACGAAAAATCCCCAAAATTGGGTAGCCCCTCCCGAAAATGTGGATCGCCCCTCCCGAAAAATCCCCAAAATTGGGTCGCCCCTCCTGAAAATGTGGGTCAACCCTCCCGAAAAATCCCCAAAATTTCGTTTCCCCACCCGAAAATGTGGGTCGCGCCTCCCTAAAAATCCCAAAAATTAGGTCGCCCCTCCTGAAAATGTGGGTCGCCCCTCCCGAAAAATCCCCAAAATGTGGGTCTCCCCTTCCGAAAATGTGGGTCGCCCCTCCCAAATAATTCCCAAAATTGGGTCACCCCTCCCAAAATTGTGGGTCGGCGCTCTCGAAAAATCCCCAAAATTGGGTCACCCCTCCCAAAAATGTGGGTCGCCCCTCCCAAAAATTCCCCAAAATTGGGTCGCCCCTCCCGAAAAATCCCTAAAACTGGGTCGCCCCTCCCGAAAATGTGGGTCGCCCCTCCCGAAAAATCCCTAAAATTGGGTCGCCCCTCCCAAAAATGTGGATCGTCCCTCCCGAAAAATCCCTAAAATGTGGGTTGCCCCTCCCGAAAAATCCTTTAAAATTGGGTCGCCCCTCCCGAAAATGTGGGTCACCCCTCCCGAAAAATCCCCAAAATTTCGTTTCCCCACCCGAAAATGTGGGTCGCCCCTCCCAAAAAATCCCCAAAATTGGGTCGCCCCTCCCCAAAATTTGGTCTCCCCTCCCGAAAATGTGGGTCGCCCCTCCCGAAAAATCCCCAAAATGTGGGTCTCCCCTTCCGAAAATGTGGGTCGCCCCTCCCGAAAAATCCCTAAAATTGGGTCGCCCCTCCCGAAAATGTGGGTCGCCCCTCCCGAAAAATCCTTAAAATTGGGTCGCCCCTCCCGAAAAATCCCTAAAATGTGGGTCGCCCCTCCCAAAAAATCCCCAAAATTGGAGCCCTCCTGAAAAATCCCCGAATTGGGTCGCCCCTACCAAATATATGGGTCGCCCCTCACGAAAAATCCCCAAAATTGGGTAGCCCCTCCCGAAAATGTGGATCGCCCCTCCCGAAAAATCCCCAAAATTTTGTTTCCCCACCTGAAAATGTGAGTCGCCCCTCCCTAAAAATCCCAAAAATTGGGTCGCCCCTCCTGAAAATGTGGGTCGCCCCTCCCAAAAAATCCCCAAAATTGGGTCGCCCCTCCCGAAAAATCCCCAAAATGTGGGTCTCCCCTTTCGAAAATGTGGGTCGCCCCTCCCAAAAAAATCCCAAAATTGGGTCACCCCTCCCAAAATTGTGGGTCGGCCCTCCCGAAAAATCCCCAAAATTGGGTCGCCCCTCCCAAAAAATCCCCAAAATTGGGTCGCCCCTCCCGAAAAATCCCTAAAATTGGGTCGCCCCTCCCGAAAATGTGGGTCGCCCCTCCCGAAAAATCCTTAAAATTGGGTCGCCCCTGCTGAAAATGTGGGTCGCCCCTCCCGAAAATGTGGGTCACCCCTCCCGAAAAATCCCCAAAATTTCGTTTCCCCATCCGAAAATGTGGGTCGCCCCTCCCAAAAAATCCCCAAAATTGGGTCACCCCTCCCCAAAATTTGGTCTCCCCTCCCGAAAATGTGGGTCGCCCCTCCCGAAAAATCCCCAAAATGTGGGTCTACCCCTCCGAAAATGTGGGTCGCCCCTCCCGAAAAATCCCCATAATTGGGTCACCCCTCCCGAAAATGTGGGTCGCCCCTCCCGAAAAATCCCTAAAATTGGGTCGCCCCTCCCGAAAATGTGGGTCAACCCTCCCGAAAAATCCCCAAAATTTAGTTTCCCCACCCAAAAATGTGGGTCGCCCCTCCCAAAAAAATCACAAAAATTGGGTCGCCCCTCCTGAAAATGTGGGTCGCCCCTCCCAAAAAATCCCCAAAATTTATTTTCCCCACCCGAAAATGTGGGTCGCCCCTCCTGAAAAATCACCAAAATTGGGTTGCCCATTCCCAAAATTTGGTCTACCCCCTGAAAATGTGGGTCGCCCCTCCCAAAAAATCCCCAAAATGTGGGTCTCCCCTTCCGAAAATGTGGGTCGCCCCTCCCAAATAATTCCCAAAATTGGGTCACCCCTCCCAAAATTGTGGGTCGGCGCTCTCGAAAAATCCCCAAAATTGGGTCACCCCTCCCAAAAATGTGGGTCGCCCCTCCCAAAAATTCCCCAAAATTGGGTCGCCCCTCCCGAAAAATCCCTAAAACTGGGTCGCCCCTCCCGAAAATGTGGGTCGCCCCTCCCGAAAAATCCCTAAAATTGGGTCGCCCCTCCCAAAAATGTGGATCGTCCCTCCCAAAAAATCCCTAAAATGTGGGTTGCCCCTCCCGAAAAATCCTTTAAAATTGCGTCGCCCCTCCCGAAAATGTGGGTCACCCCTCCCGAAAAATCCCCAAAATTTAGTTTCCCCACCCGAAAATGTGGGTCGCCCCTCCCAAAAAATCCCCAAAATTGGGTCGCCCCTCCCCAAAATTTGGTCTCCCCTCCCGAAAATGTGGGTCGCCCCTCCCGAAAAATCCCCAAAATGTGGGTCTCCCCTTCCGAAAATGTGGGTCGTCCCTCCAGAAAAATCCCTAAAATTGGGTCGCCCCTCCCGAAAATGTGGGTCGCCCCTCCCGAAAAATCCTTAAAATTGGGTCGCCCCTCCTGAAAATGTGGGTCGCCCCTCCCGAAAAATCCCTAAAATTGGGTCGCCCCTCCCGAAAATGTGGGTCACCCCTCCCGAAAAATCCCCAAAATTTCGTTTCCCCACCCGAAAATGTGGGTCGCCCCTCCCAAAAAATCCCCAAAATTGGGTTGCCCATTCCCAAAATTTGGTCTACCCCCTGAAAATGTGGGTCGCCCCTCCCGAAAAATCCACAAAATGTGGGTCTCCCCTTCCGAAAATGTGGGTCGCCCCTCCCAAATAATTCCCAAAATTGGGTCACCCCTCCCAAAATTGTGGGTCGGCGCTCCCGAAAAATCCCCAAAATTGGGTCACCCCTCCCAAAAATGTGGGTCGCCCCTCCCAAAAATTCCCCAAAATTGGGTCGCCCCTCCCGAAAAATCCCTAAAACTGGGTCGCCCCTCCCGAAAATGTGGGTCGCCCCTCCCAAAAAATCCCTAAAATTGGGTCACCCCTCCCAAAAATGTGGATCGTCCCTCCTGAAAAATCCCTAAAACGTGGGTCGCCCCTCCCGAAAAATCCCCAAAATTGGAGCCCTCCCGAAAAATCCCCAAATTGGGTCGCCCCTACCAAATATATGGGTCGCCCCTCACGAAAAATCCCCAAAATTGGGTAGCCCCTCCCGAAAATGTGGTTCGCCCCTCCCGAAAAATCTCTAAAATTGGGTCGCCCCTCCCGAAAATGTGGGTCAACCCTCCCGAAAAATCCCCAAAATTTTGTTTACCCAGCCGAAAATGTGGGTCGCCCCTCCCTAAAAATCCCAAAAATTGGGTCGCCCCTCCTAAAAATGTGGGTCGCCCCTCCCTAAAAATCCCCAAAATTGGGTCGCCGCTCCCGAAAATGTGAATCGCCCCTCCCGAAAAATCCCCAAAATGTGGGTCTCCCCTTCCGAAAATGTGGGTCGCCCCTCCCAAAAAATTCCCAAAATTGGGTCACCCCTCCCAAAATTGTGGGTAGGCCCTCCCGAAAAATCCCCAAAATTTGGTCACCCCTCCCAAAAAATCCCCAAAATTGGGTCGCCCCTCCCGAAAATGTGGGTCGCCCCTCCTGAAAAATCCCTAAAATTGGGTCGCCCCTCCCGAAAATGTGGGTCGCCCCTCCCGAAAAATCGTTAAAATTGGGTCGCCCCTCCTGAAAATGTGGGTCGCCCCTCCCAAAATTGGGTCACCCCTCCCAAAATTGTGGGTCGGTCCTCCCGAAAAATCCCCATAATTGGGTCACCCCTCCAGAAAATGTGGGTCGCCCCTCCCAAAAAATTCCCAAAATTGGGTCACCCCTCCCAAAATTGTGGGTCGGTCCTCCCGAAAAATCCCCAAAATTGGGTCGCCCCTCCTGAAAATGTGGGTCGCCCTCCCAAAAAATCCCCAAAAATGTGTTGCCCCTCCCGAAAAAGACCCAAAATTGGGTCGCCCCTCCCGAAAAATCCCTAAAATTGGGTTGCCCCTCCCGAAAATGTGGGTCACCCTCCCGAAAAATCCCCAAAATTTTGTTTCCCCACCCGAAAATGTGGGTCGCCCCTCCCAAAAAATCCCCAAAATTGGGTCGCCCCTCCCCAAAATCTGGTCTCCCCTCCCGAAAATGTGGGTCGCCCCTCCCGAAAAATCCCCAAAATGTGGGTCTCCCCTTCCGAAAATGTGGATCGCCCCTCCCGAAAAATTCCTAAAATTGGGTCGCCCCTTCCGAAAATGTGGGTCGCCCCTCCCAAAAAATCCCCAAAATTAAGTTTCCCCACCCAAAAATGTGGGTCGCCCCTCCCGAAAAATCCCCAAAATTGGAGCCCTCCTGAAAAATCCCCAAATTGGGTCACCCCTACCAAATATATGGGTCGCCCCTCACGAAAAATCCCCAAAATTGGGTCGCCCCTCCCGAAAATGTGGGTCAACCCTCCCGAAAAATCCCCAAAATTTTGTTTCCCCACCCGAAAATGTGGGTCGCCCCCTCCCAAAAAATCCCCAAAATTGGGTCGCCCCTCCCGAAAATGTGGGTCAACCCTCCCGAAAAATCCCCAAAATTTTGTTTCCCCACCCGAAAATGTGGGTCGCCCCCTCCCAAAAAATCCCCAAAATTGGGTCGCCCCTCCTGAAAATGTGGGTCGCCCCTCCCGAAAAATCCCCAAAATTGGGTCGCCCCTCCCGAAAATGTGGATCGCCCCTCCTGAAAAATCCCCAAAATGTGGGTCTCCCCTTCCGAAAATGTGGGTTGCCCCTCCCAAAAAATCCCCAAAATTGGGTCACCCCTCCCAAAAATGTGGGTCGCCCCTCCCAAAAAATCCCCAAAATTGGGTCGCCCCTCCCGAAAATGTGGGTCGCCCCTCCCGAAAAATCCCTAAAATTGGGTCGCCCCTCCCGAAAATGTGGGTCACCCCTCCCGAAAAATCCTTAAAATTGGGTCGCCCCTCCTGAAAATGTGGGTTGCCCCTCCCGAAAAATCCCTAAAATTGGGTCGCCCCTCCCGAAAATGTGGGTCACCCCTCCCAAAAAATCCCCAAAGTTTCGTTTCCCCACCCGAAAATGTGGGTCGCCCCTCCCAAAAAATCCCCAAAATTGGGTCGCCCCTCCCCAAAATTTGGTCTCCCCTCCTGAAAATGTGGGTCGCCCCTCCCGAAAAATCCCCAAAATGTGGGTCTCCCCTTCCGAAAATGTGGGTCGCCCCTCCCGAAAAATCCCCATAATTGGGTCACCCCTCCCGAAAATGTGGGTCGCCCCTCCCGAAAAATCCCCTAAATTGGGTATTCCCTCCCGAAAATGTGGATCGTCCCTCCCGAAAAATCCCTAAAATGTGGGTCGCCCCTCCCAAAAAATCCCCAAAATTGGAGCCCTCCTGAAAAATCCCCAAATTGGGTCGCCCCTACCAAATATATGGGTCGCCCCTCACGAAAAATCCCCAAAATTGGGTAGCCCCTCCCGAAAATGTGGATCGCCCCTCCCAAAAAATCCCCAAAATTGGGTCGCCCCTCCCGAAAATGTGGGTCAACCCTCCCGAAAAATCCCCAAAATTTTGTTTCCCCACCCGAAAATGTGGGTCGCCCCTCCCTAAAAATCCCAAAAATTAGGTCGCCCCTCCTGAAAATGTGGGTCGCCCCTCCCGAAAAATCCCCAAAATTGGGTCGCCTCTCCCGAAAATGTGGATCGCCCCTCCCGAAAAATCCCCAAAATGTGGGTCTCCCCTACCGAAAATGTGGGTCACCCCTCCCAAAAAATTCCCAAAATAGGGTCACCCCTCCCAAAAATGTGGGTTGCCCCTCCTGAAAAATCCCTAAAATTGGGTCGCCCCTCCCAAAAATGTGGGTCACCCCTCCCGAAAAATCCCCAAAATTTCGTTTCCCCACCCGAAAATGTGGGTCGCCCCTCCCAAAAAATCCCCAAAATTGGGTCGCCCCTCCCCAAAATTTGGTCTCCCCTCCCGAAAATGTGGGTTGCCCCTCCCGAAAAATCCCCAAAATGTGGGTCTCCCCTTCCAAAAATGTGGGTCGCCCCTCCCGAAAAATCGTCATAATTGGGTCACCCCTCCCGAAAATGTGGGTCGCCCCTCCCAAAAAATTCCCAAAATTGGGTAGCCCCTCCCGAAAATGTGGATCGCCCCTCCCGAAAAATCCCCAAAATGTGGGTCTCCCCTTCCGAAAATGTGGGTCGCCCCTCCCGAAAAATCCCCATAATTGGGTCACCCCTCCCGAAAATGTGGGTCACCCATCCCGAAAAATCCCTAAAATTGGGTAGCCCCTCCCGAAAATGTGGGTCGCCCCTCCCGAAAAATCCCTAAAATGTGGGTCGCCCCTCCCGAAAAATCCCCAAAATTGGAGCCCTCCTGAAAAATCCCCAAATTGGGTCGCCCCTACCAAATATATGGGTCGCCCCTCACGAAAAATCCCCAAAATTGGGTAGCCCCTCCGGAAAATGTGGATCGCCCCTCCCGAAAAATCCCTAAAATTGGGTCGCCCCTCTCGAAAATGTGGGTCAACCCTCCCGAAAAATCCCCAAAATTTTGTTTCCCCACCTGAAAATGTGGGTCGCCCCTCCCAAAAAATCCCCAAAATGTGGGTCTCCCCTTTCGAAAATGTGGGTCGCCCCTCCCAAAAAAATCCCAAAATTGGGTCACCCCTCCCAAAATTGTGGGTCGGCCCTCCCGAAAAATCCCCAAAATTGGGTCACCCCTCCCAAAAATGTGGGTCGCCCCTCCCAAAAAATCCCCAAAATTGGGTCGCCCCTCCCGAAAAATCCCTAAAATTGGGTCGCCTGTCCCGAAAATGTGGGTCGCCCCTCCTGAAAAATCCTTAAAATTGGGTCGCCCCTGCTGAAAATGTGGGTCGCCCCTCCCGAAAAATCCCTAAAATTGGGTCGCCCCTCCCGAAAATGTGGGTCACCCCTCCCGAAAAATCCCCAAAATTTCGTTTCCCCATCCGAAAATGTGGGTCGCCCCTCCCAAAAAATCCCCAAAATTGGGTCGCCCCTCCCCAAAATTTGGTCTCCCCTCCCGAAAATGTGGGTCGCCCCTCCCGAAAAATCCCCAAAATGTGGGTCTACCCTTCCGAAAATGTGGGTCGCCCCTCCCGAAAAATCCCCATAATTGGGTCACCCCTTCCGAAAATGTGGGTCGCCCCTCCCGAAAAATCCCCAAAATTGGGTAGCCCCTCCTGAAAATGTGGGTCGCCCCTCCCGAAAAATCCCTAAAATTGCGTTGCCCCTCCCGAAAATGTGGGTCAACCCTCCCGAAAAATCCCCAAAATTTAGTTTCCCCACCCAAAAATGTGGGTCGCCCCTCCCAAAAAATTACAAAAATTGGGTCGCCCCTCCTGAAAATGTGGGTCGTCCCTTACAAAAAATCCCCAAAATTTAGTTTCCCCACCCGAAAATGTGGGTCGCCCCTCCCGAAAAATCCCCAAAATTGGGTTGCCCCTTCCCAAAATTTGGTCTCCCCCCTGAAAATGTGGGTCGCTGCTCCCGAAAAATCCCCAAAATGTGGGTCTTCCCTTCCGAAAATGTTGGTCGCCCCTCCCAAAAAATTCCCAAAATTGGGTCACCCCTCCCAAAATTGTGGGTAGGCCCTCCCGAAAAATCCCCAAAATTTGGTCACCCCTCCCAAAAAATCCCCAAAATTGGGTCGCCCCTCCCGAAAATGTGGGTCGCCCCTCCTGAAAAATCCCTAAAATTGGGTCGCCCCTCCCGAAAATGTGGGTCGCCCCTCCCGAAAAATCGTTAAAATTGGGTCGCCCCTCTTGAAAATGTGGGTCGCCCCTCCAAAAATTGGGTCACCCCTCCCAAAATTGTGGGTCGGTCCTCCCGAAAAATCCCCATAATTAGGTCACCCCTCCAGAAAATGTGGGTCGCCCCTCCCAAAAAATTCCCAAAATTGGGTCACCCCTCCCAAAATTGTGGGTCGGTCCTCCCGAAAAATCCCCAAAATTGGGTCGCCCCTCCTGAAAATGTGGGTCGCCCTCCCAAAAAATCCCCAAAAATGGGTTGCCCCTCCCGAAAAAGACCCAAAATTGGAGCCCTCCTGAAAAATCCCCAAATTGGGTCACCCCTACCAAATATATGGGTCGCCCCGCACGAAAAATCCCCAAAATTGGGTCGCCCCTCCCGAAAATGTGGGTCAACCCTCCCGAAAAATCCCCAAAATTTTGTTTCCCCACCCGAAAATGTGGGTCGCCCCCTCCCAAAAAATCCCCAAAATTGGGTCGCCCCTCCCGAAAATGTGGGTCAACCCTCCCGAAAAATCCCCAAAATTTTGTTTCCCCACCCGAAAATGTGGGTCGCCCCCTCCCAAAAAATCCCCAAAATTGGGTCGCCCCTCCCGAAAATGTGGGTCGCCCCTCCTGAAAAATCCCCAAAATGTGGGTCTCCCCTTCCGAAAATGTGGGTTGCCCCTCCCAAAAAATCCCCAAAATTGGGTCGCCCCTCCCAAAATTGTGGGTCGGCTCTCCCGAAAAATCCCCAAAATTGGGTCACCCCTCCCAAAAATGTGGGTCGCCCCTCCCAAAAAATCCCGAAAATTGGGTCGCCCCTCCCGAAAATGTGGGTCGCCCCTCCCGAAAAATCCCTAAAATTGGGTTGCCCCTCCCGAAAATGTGGGTCACCCTCCCGAAAAATCCCCAAAATTTTGTTTCCCCACCCGAAAATGTGGGTCGCCCCTCCCAAAAAATCCCCAAAATTGGGTCGCCCCTCCCCAAAATCTGGTCTCCCCTCCCGAAAATGTGGGTTGCCCCTCCCGAAAAATCCCCAAAATGTGGGTCTCCCCTTCCGAAAATGTGGGTCGCCCCTCCCGAAAAATCCCCATAATTGGGTCACCCCTCCCAAAAATGTGGTTCGCCCCTCCCAAAAAATTCCCAAAATTGGGTCACCCCTCCCAAAATTGTGGGTCGGCCCTCCCGAAAAATCCCCAAAATTGGGTCGCCCCTCCTGAAAATGTGGGTCGCCCCTGCAAAAAAATTCCCAAAATTGGGTCACCCCTCCCGAAAAATCCCCAAAATTGGGTCGCCCCTCCCGAAAATGTGGGTCGTCCCTCCCAAAAAATCCCCAAAATTGGGTCGCCCCTACCAAAAATGTGGGTCGCCCCTCCTGAAAAATCCCAGAAATTGAGTCGCCCCTCCCGAAAATGTGGGTCGCCCCTCCCGAAAAATCCCGAAAATTGGGTCACCCCTCCAGAAAAAGTGGATCGCCTATCTCGAAAAATCCCCAAAATTTGATCTCCCCTCCCGAAAATGTGGATCGCCCCTCCCGAAAAATCCCCAAAATGTGGGTCTCCCCTTCCGAAAATGTGCCCTGCAGTGCGAATCACATGTGATCTCGCACCACGCAGCAGTGTTAACCGGCCTTAGACCCCTTTCACACTGAAGCGCTGCTAAAACAGCCGCTAAAGCGCCGGTGGCTTTTGGGGTGCTTTAGCTGCGTTTTTGCTGTGCTTTTCGGGTTGCTTTTTTTAAGGTCACGTGCCGTGACCTTAAAAAAAAAAAAGATCCGCTTTGCGGCGCTTTGGAAGCGCTGCCCACTCATTTCAATGGGCAGAGGCATTTTTGTAGCACTTCAAACAGGCCCCAAAGATGCTGCTTGCAGGACTTTTTCTACTGTCCCGCAAGCGCACCGCCCCAGTGTGAAAGCACTCATTCAAATGAATGGGGGGATGTTTTCAGGTGCTATTTTTAGCACTAAAACCATGCCTCCCAACTTTTTGAGATAGGAACAAGGGATACCTATTAGCAAAAGTATGTTGGCATAGGACACACCACGCCATGCCCAATTAAAGGAGAATTATACAAAAAAAATGATTAGTGAAACCCACAAGTGCTTTTTTTACCACTATTATTCCTTTACACTGGCTTTTGAAATTTTAAAGTGCAGCAATATACCCAGATAGAAAGCAATCGTGCTGCAAGTTTGAAAATGACTTGCTAAGCTATTGCTAGACTTGCCAGGCTTCACAAGTTTAATGTACATATGCAGCAAGTTCGCATTGTATGCCTCCTGATCAACTTTCTTTGCAAACATTCTGCAATTTCATGTTCAGTTATGTTGTGCAATAGTCATCCCACCACAGGGGTCACTGTTTCTGAACTTGTACTTCAAGTGCTCTGCAAGTGTACAACTTGCCAGTGAAAATGAGCAGCAAGTTAACAGACTTACAATTCAACACTGCCACAAATTTGTGGCAAGTTATCCTTGCTCTTAAAAATATAAAATGCAAATCAGTCCATGTGTCTTCAAAACGGCACCAATGAAATGCCTTCACAGTGTAAATATGTGCGGAAGTTCTAATTCACTCAGCTCCTCCACCACGTGAATCGACCACCGCCATAAGTTAGGATGTACAGTACTCTTACCAGAGAGTGTTGACCACCTATTACGAGTGGTCAAAAGGGGCTCATAAATCTCATATGCTCCATTTGCGGTTGTTCCTTAGCATACAAAGAGCAGGAGGGATCATCCAACTGTCACATGGAAAACAATACTCCTCTGGTCTCAGATCTTAGTATCCAGTTGAATGTATCAGCAGAAAGATAAACGCCACATAGTGCAAATCCTTAAAATTAGGTTTTATTCAAATAATGCACTGACATGCCATTGCATTGAAAGAAAAAACGTCATCAGCCAAAACAACGGCTCAATCCAAACATGAAAACAGGAAACTATGCCTAGGCTCCTTTCACACTTAGGCTATGTTTCCACTAGTGCGACTTTTCATGCGACTTGGGACTAAAAAGTCGCATGACAAATAGTACCCCATGCTTTCCAATGAGTACCGTTCCTATCTGTGCGACTTCAAGTCGCAGCGACTTCAAAGTAGTCCCTGCACTACTTTGGTCCCACTTTGATGCGACTTGTGGTCCATAGACACAGGCATTGCTTCAAATCGCGGTAAAAAGTCGCGGTAAAATCGCGGTAAAAAATCGCGGCAAAATCGCGCGACTTTGTGGACGCAATAGTGGAAACATAGCCTTATACGACTTCAAAGTCGCACGATTTTACCGCGATTTCGCGGTCGCGATTTTGCCGCGATTTTAGCGCGATTTGCCGCGATTTGGGAGCAGTACTACTTTGCCACGTTTTTGGCATTAACAAATGAAAACATACAGTAGTTGGTATGAATCATAAGGGGGAACTCCACGCCAAGTTTTAAATAAAAAAACTGGCGTGGGTTCCCCTCCAGGGGCATACCAGGCCCTTAGGTCTGGTATGGATTGTAAGGGGAACCCCCTACGCCGAAAAATCAGCGTGGGGGTCCCCCCAAAGTCCATACCAGACCCTTATCCGAGCACGCAGCCC
This sequence comes from Lithobates septentrionalis, assembly GCA_037952835.1. Classification (NCBI taxonomy): domain Eukaryota; kingdom Metazoa; phylum Chordata; class Amphibia; order Anura; family Ranidae; genus Lithobates; species Lithobates septentrionalis. Next base: position 708,325 of record JBBDGP010001320.1, on the reverse strand, counting down.
GGCCGGCCAGGAATGGGGGTGGGGACGAGCTAGCGCCCCCCCCCCTCCTGGACCGTGCCAGGCCGCATGCCCTCAACATGGGGGGGTAGGTGCTTTAGGGCATGGGGGGCACCCTGCTGCCCCCCCCAACCCAAAGCACCTTGTCCCCATGTTGATGAGGACAAGGGCCTCTTCCCGACAACCCTGGCCGTTGGTTGTCGGGGTCTGCGGGCAGGTGGCTTATCGGAATCTGGGAGCCCCCTTTAATAAGGGGGCCCCCAGATCCCGGCCCCCCACCCTATGTGAATAAATATGGGGTACATGGTACCCCTACCCATTCACCTAGGGAAAAAAGCGTCAATAAAAAACACAGTACACAGGTTTTTAAAATAATTTATTAGGCAGCTCCGGAATCTTCTTCCGACTTCGGGGGTCCTCTTCCGACTTCGGGGGTCTCTCCGGCGTCTTCACCCGGTGTCCGCATCTTCTGCCGGCTCCACCGCTATCTTCTGGCGCTCTTTTGCCAGCGGTGGTCCGGACTTCTGGATCGTCTTCTTCCCTCTTCTCTTCCAGAGATGTTGACACGACGGTCTCTCCAGCCAGAATGGTCTCTGTGCGCTCCGCAACGGACTTATATAGGCGGTGACCCCGCCCCCTTATGCCGTCACAGTCCCATGGCATGCTGGGACTGTGACGTTTTAGGAGGCGTGGTCACCGGGTGATGGCCACGCCCCCTTATGACGGCACAGTCCCAGCATGCCCCGGGACAGTGACCTCATAGGGGGGCGGAGTCACCGCCTATAAAAGTCTGTTGCGGAGCGTTCAGAGACCATTCCAGCTGGAGAGAGCGTCGTGTCAACATCTCTGGAAGAAAAGAAGAAGGCAGAAGGCAGAAGTCTGGACCACCGCTAGCAATTGAGCTGCAGAAGATAGCGGAGGAGCCGGCAGAAGATGCGGACACCGGGAGGAGACGGCGGAGAGACCCCCGAAGTCGGAAGAGGACCCCCGAAGTCGGAAGAAGATCCCGGAGCTGCCTAATAAATTATTTTAAAAACCTGTGTACTGTGTTTTTTATTGTCTTTTTTCTCTAGGTGAATGGGTAAGGGTACCATGTACCCCATACTCATTCACATAGGGTGGGGGGCCGGGATCTGGTAAGAGTACATCCTAACTTAAGGCCCGTACACACAATGCGAATTTCGGAAGGGAAGTGTCGTTCGACGTCCTGACGTCCGAAATTCTTACCGTTAGTATGCTCCTTTTGACATCCAATTTTCATTTTTCGTAAGACAAAAGCTGGATGAGCAGACTAGCACATTTTTGATGAACGACAGCTCAACGTCCGATTTTCGGACTGTCGGTACTGAAATCATCACACAAAAGTCGAAAGTACAAACGCACATGATCGGAATCAAGGAACGACCAGGAAGAGTTTGGTCTTGTAAACTAGCGTTGGTAATCTAGAATTGACATTCATGACGCGGCAATTGATGAAATGTCAAAATGCAGCACGCATTCTCTTCTTTTTGAATGGGATAATAATGAAGTTGCTTTGCTGGTGATACTGATGTAGTTATGCCAAGCGTATTTTAACCACTTGACAACTGGGCACTTAAACCCTCTTGACCAGATCAATTTTAAGCTTTCAGTGCTCTCACACTTTGAATGACAATTACTCAGTCATGTTATACTGTACCCAAATAAATTTTTTGTCCTTGATCACCTCTGGGTTTTTTATTTTTTGCGCTACAAATGAAAAAAGACCGAAAATTTTGAAAAAAAAAAAAAGCATTTTCCTAATTCCTGTGATAAAATTTTGCAAATTATTAATTTTTCTTCATAAATTTTGGCCACAATGTATACTGCTACATATCTTTGGTAAAAATAACCCAAATTAGTGGATATTATTTGGTCTTTGTGAAAGTTATAGAGTCTACAAGCTATGGTGCAAATTATAAAAAATTGATCACACCTGATGTACGGACGGCCTATCATTTCTTGCGACCCTAACAAGCCAGGAAAGTACAAATACCCCCCAAATGATGGTGATTTTTTTCCCCACAATTCATTGCAAAATGAAGATTTTTTCTTTTCCCACAAAATTGTCATTGTAATAGGTTATTTCTCTCACATGGCATGTGTATACCACAAATGACACCCCAAAATACATTCTGCTACTCCTCCTGAGTATTATGATACCACCTGTGGGACTTTTTCACAGCCTAGCCACTTAGAGAGGCCCAACATGCAGGGAGCACCATCATGTGTTCTAAGAGCAGAAATTACACATCTAATTTGTTGACTACTTATTACACTTTTTAAGGCCCTTGGGCACCAGGACAATGACACGTGACACTGATGTGGCACTGATGACAGATGGCACTGATACGTCACACTGATGGCACGTGGCACTGATGACAGATGGCACTAATACGTGGCACTGATGACACATGACACTGATGACAGATGGCACTAATATGTGGCACTGATGACACGTGGCACTGATGAGAGATGCCACTAATATGTGGCACTGATGACAGATGGCACTAGTATGTGGCACTGATGACAGATGGCACTAATACGTGACACTGATAACAGATGGCACATGACACTGACAGGTGGCACTGATGACAGATACGTGGCACTGATGACAGATGACACTAATATGTGGCACTGATGACACGTGACACTGATGTGGCACTGATGACAGGTGGCACTAATACATGGCACTGATGACACATGACACTTATACGTGGCACTGGGGACAGATGGCACTGACAGGTACTGTGGGCACTGTATTTTCTTTTTTTTTTACACTGACGCTGCAGCCGGTCCCTCTCCCTCCTCACACGCTGTCTCTATGTGAGGAGGGAGAGCCGGCAATGAGAGATGATCTCATATGTTTATGAGATCATCTCTCATTGGATACTCGAGTGCTAAATGGCTGCTGTGATTGGCCATTTAGCATGATCTGCGATTGGCTGTGTCCAAGGGACACGGCCAACACAGAATTTCCCCGATGCGTGCCCATCGCGGAAGTAAACAGGAGGACGTCCAGGGATGCCCTCTCGGCAATTGAAGTCCGCGCTGTAGCTGTCTTTCGACTATAGCGCGGACGCCTAGTGGTTAAAAGGCTTTTGTTTTGTAGTGACATAAATAATATTAATATTATAGTTGTTGTTTGATTTTTTGGGCAAGTTACCACAACTCCATTATCCCTGAGTTTTTAACATCAAAGATACAACTATGTTGGAGTCCCTTGTTAATTTTCCATTGTGTTGTTTTTAATGTAACTGCCTACTCCCAAACTGTCATTTGAAGATCAGAAACGATCTGAAAATCGCGATATCAACGCTCACCTAACTTCTAATAAATTAGCAGAAGGGGCCCAAAGGGTGGCGCTCGAGAAATGAACTTCCTCTTTATACTCTCATAGTACGTCACTATGTTCGTTTTTGTTGAACGACAATTTGAGGATAGTTAGTATGCTAGACAAAATCCTGCACACTCCCTTTTGATTAAAATCAGACGCTCGGTCGTACAACAATCGATCCATGTGTACGAGGCTTTATGGTGGAGGAGCTGAGTGAATTAGAACTTCTGCACATATTCACACTGTGAAGCCATTTCATTGGTGCCGCTTTGAAGACACATGGACTGATTTGCATTTTTTATTTTCAAGTGCAACACATATGTTTTTTATTGTCTTGTTTATATGATTAAATCTCACGTTAGTAAGAGCGCAGTTTTATCTTGTTTTTCGAGTTATCCTTGCTATCTGGGTAGAAAATGGATGAAAGGTTTAGCACTGGGAAAAACTTTGAAAGGTAAAAAGTGCATTTTATATACAACTATATAGTATACCGTATATACTCGAGTATAAGTCGTTCCGAGTATAAGTCGAGGCCCTAATTTACCACAAAAAAATGGGAAAAAACTTATTGACCCGAGTATAAGACGAGGGTGAGAAATGCACAGCTACTGTAAGTGGAAAAGAGGGTCAACAATGCCAATTTGCAGCATCACTGTTTCCATTTGCATGCCACACTGTGCCCATTTGCAGCCATAGGTCCCCTGAACTTCAAACTCGGTAGTTAAGGGTTCCTAGATGCCCCCTAGCTGCAGCCAAAATTTGGGGTCTCTGAACCCAAAGGGTCCCGAAATGACATTGCTGCAGATGGACACAGTTGACTGAATTTGGGGCCCCGTATCTCGGGGCCACTTAGTGATAAGAACCCCAAATTTGGTGTGCAAACCCAGTGGAACTAGCACCATAAAATTTCCAAAGCTGGGGTTTCTAGCACCAAGTGGCCCCGAGATACAGGGCCCCAAAAATCAGTTTAGAAAATGTCAAGCACTTTTTTGCAGCAGAGAATGACATTTTCCGAACCGATTTTGGGGCCCCGTATCTCGGGGCCACATAGTGCTAGGAACTTGAGCTTTGTTATGTTGTGGTACCAGTTCCACTGGGTTTGCACACCAAATTTGGGGTTCCTAGCAGTAAGTGGCCCTGAGATACGGAGCCCCAAAATCGGTTCGGAAAATGAAATTTTTTGCTGCAGAAAAGTGCTTGACTCGAGTATAAGTCGAGGGGGGCACTTTCAGCACAAAAAAAATTCAACTTATACTCGAGTATATACGGTACTTTAGCTCAGACCAAAATGAGGGACAAATGAGGAGGAAAGAGGGACTTTGTTCCAAATCAGGTACAGTCCTTCGAAATCAGGGACAGTTTTGAGCTATGCTAAAACCTGAAAACTGCCTCAGTGTGAAAGGGGTCTTCGGGTCTATAGAAAATCTACAGCGGATAGTATTACTCCCTCATACCTCCCAACTGTCCCTGATTTCGAGCAATGTCCCTCTGTCGCCCTCATTTTGGTCTTATCTATATAGTTGTATATCAAATGCACTTTTTATCTTTCAAAAAGTGTTTCCCAGTGCTAAATCTCTCCTCTAAATTCTAAATTTCTGCATTTGTAAATTTTAAAAAACAATATAAAGGAATAGTAGTGGTAAAAAAAAAAGCCCTTGTGGATTTATTTAACCTTTTTTTTTTTTTTTTTGCTAATTCTCCTTTAAGGGGGTATGTCCTATGCCTACATACATTTGCTAGTAGGTGTCCCTCATTCCCATTTCAAAATGTTTGGAGGTGTGCTCCCTTTGTACACATAAAATGAATGGATTCACTCCCACCATCGTACTGATCCGGGAAACCCCACTTCAATCACAGTACATCACACTGCTCAGTGATGACGTCACCCGCTCTCCTCATCCGCGCCGCACTGATCCCGCCACAATTCCCGCTGACCAAGCGGCGCGCGCCCTCCCGCGGTTCCATCCCTCTCCTTCCTTCCCTTCCCTGACACTGCGCATGTGCAAGGCCTGGGAGGAGTCACGTACGTCCGTTGCCATTGACGTCATGTAAACTTGGCCTTTCAGGAATGGTGTCGCGGGGCTTTCGAATTCTATGGTCACGTATTAGTATTATACGTGCTGCATCTGGGAAAGGCAGCTAGTCGTGTGTCCGGTTTGAGGAGGAGCGCAGGCGCCGTTTTTAAAGAAGACACTGTATGGGATGAGGAGGGCAGTACGTTAATGATCGGTGTGTAGTAGTGAGATCCTGGCTGATGTGAGGTGTGGTCTTCTGGTATAATGGCAACATCCCAAGTTCTGTAGATCGGTGTCAGCTTTACTTCCAGCCGGGACTGATCATGTGACTGGTGGTTGCTATGGATACTGGACGCCGGAATCAATACTCATGCGAGTGGTCCATACCCGGGTGTGTGAGGAGGACATATGGCAATCAGAGAAAGGTATGAGCCTACTATGATTCTGTATGTGCAATCTGATTTCTGACAGGACTAGGTGTGTGACCAGACTTGGTTTGGATTGGGGAGGGGGTACATTCTCTGTCAGCATGTTATTACTGTGCGGTGCAGAGGTGCAAAGCAAGGATTTGGGATCCCCAGTGGTCCTGAGAACGTGTTGCATGAGCATTTCTCACATTATGTTCATAACACCCTGCCTTTGTGATAAAAGCAATGCAAACACAGTGTTTGCCAGCACTAGATCACAAGGTACCACAGTACTGTGCAATTTGGTGCAGCACATTTTTCAAAAGTAATGCACGCGCTGCCTTTTGTGTGATCTGATGTAATTTGCAGCCCGCTGCCAGATCACACAGCAGGGGAACGCGCTTGCGATTCTGGGGTGAACCGGCCCTTAAAAGTGGTTGTAATCTCACTTTATTATTTTTATGGCAATCCCCTTTGTTAAAGCGGAGGTCTGCCCACCCCAAAAATGTAAAGGTCAACCGCTACAAATACTGCAGCTGCTGACTTTTTATATATGGACACTTACCTGTTCAGGGAGCCCACGATGTGTGCACCCCAGCCGATCTTCCGATCGGCTAACGGGTACAGCCGCCGCCATTGCCGGTAAGGGAAGCACGCTGCGCTTTCTAATTGGCCTGGCGACGGAGGTAGAAGGAGGGGGGCCGAGCTTCACCGCAGCGCAGTCTCCGGAAGTGGGTAAGGGGACCTGTCAAAACAGCTCCCCTTCTCCCCCTCCCACCTGAAAGGTGCCAAATGTGGCACCGGAGGGGGGAGGAGACGAATAAGCGGAAGTTCCACTTTTGGGACACGTGAGCGCCGAGCGGTGCTCGGAAATAATGTATACAGAGGCATTTTTTTTACTAAAGCACACACACTGGAGACATTGCATTATTTAACACAGGGGATTGCCAGAAAATGATAAAGTTATTATAGCAGCGGATGGGCAGGCGCTGTCACTTGCTGACAGGCAGGGAGGGGGGAGAGGAGGATAGAGGAGAGAGCAGATGACGGAGTCAAGTAAACTGACCACGGTTTAAACCATGGTCAGTTTACAGGGGGAGGGAGAGAAGAACCAGGCAGGATCAGCCAGGTAAATCTGGTGATACAGGGGGCCAAATTACACAGCTCAAGCACTGTGCTGTTGTTTATGCTTTAAAAGGGAAAGAATTTATTTTTCTTTTTTTTTTTTTTGGGTAACAAACGTTTTAAGTGAAGTAGCCACAACCCGGGATCTGAGGTATCTTCACTTTTTACCTATGTAGTTTTTTTGAATGTTTTTAAAGCTGAACACCGGAAAAACAACTAATTATACAGATAAAGTACTAGGGGAGTAACTTTACCTGCTAAAGATTTTGTATTTCTGTCCATCCAATCCTGAAATTTACAGCTGTACCTGGTAGGGCAGTAGACCTGAATATGTAACACTTACAGATCTTGTCCCTCCCCCAGCCTGTAAGTGCATAATGAAAGGAAAAGCAGCAAACAGACAAGCGGATTTCTCTGTCGCTCTGCTTTCCCCTCCTATAAGCATGCTTCTTGTTAGTACATGAACACTGCAGTACAACTCACTGGCTTCTTGTGCTCCCCCTCCCTCTCACAATCTGAAGCTCTGCTACACAGTGGATTTTAACAGGCTGTTACCAACTCCAACTCATGTACTTCTACTTTACCACCTGTATCCTAATCCTAAACAGGGTTAACCTTAACCACTTGCAGACCGCCAACAGTACATTTACTGCTGGCAGGCGGCGCTCCCAGGCATTATGACATACCCTACATCAGTGCATCCCTTTGAGCACACAGTGGTGTGATCTGCAACTAGACGCAGCAAATTGCATTGCTCGGTATCAGCATGCTGTAAGCAGCTCATAACCTACCACCAAAGAACAACCCAAAATAAATTCTCCTGCTCCTTACGATCACAGCAATATCACTTGTAGTCAGAGTCTTCGAGTGAGAAAGGGATACGCCTAAGCACCAAGGCCTGAGGTGTGCCTTGGCCTGACTGGTCAGTATGCCTGAAAAGAGGGCATATATAAACCAAGTGAACTGCGCTGGCAACTAAATGTGAACAAAATGTATAAACAAAAACCACAAAACACCGCAAGTGATAATAGAGTGACGCAACATCCTGTCCACGTTCCTCTGATTTGTTACCAGTGACATCACTTTCCTGGCGGTGGAACGCACGCCTAAGAGCGGCGAACCGACCAAAATATCTGAATGCCTGCTTTCCTTACCGGTCCCGTGAGTAGCGCGTTTATGCGCAGGTGACCTTTGGTATTTTAAGGTTTTATGCTATATACCTCTCTTCTCTCCTTCGGTGGAACGTGTGCTTCTGGGGTTTCACGAGCAATCTTTTACATCGCTACACCACTGGCCCTGTTTGTTGGAAAAGATGAAAAAGTTGGAAGCCTGTTCATTGTTTGCCCTATGAAGGAGTTTTTATCATTAGCCTCGTTTTCTCACATATTGTAGCTGACGTTTCATGATTTCTTTGTGCTATCTGGAACTTGCAGAGTGGATCGCTCCTTAGTATTTCATTTTTGCATAATTGATACGCCATATTTTATTTATATATTTATTTATATATTTATTTATATTAGTGGTATGCTAAACTGCTATTTCTGATGTTTGATAGATGCATCTGTCCAAATCAACATATTGTAGTGTAGGTTTTCTATTTGGATAGTGCATCTTCCCATGCTCCTGCTGTTTTATTTGTCATTTTTTATACACACCAATTGATTTAATTTGTGTGGAGGGTCTTGGAGCTCTGGTAGTGCAGTCCAGCGCACTCTGGCTTAGCTGCGCGGGCTGCAGGTCCAGTTCTCTGACACATCCATATTTATTATAACGTGCCACTCTATTATCACTTGCGGTGTTTTGTGGTTTTTGTTTATACATTTTGTTCACATTTAGTTGCCAGCGCAGTTCACTTGGTTTATATATTTCTAAAGTACAGTACTTTCACTCTGCAGCTGCAACAAAGTTTTTTTCTTTTTGGTTTTCACAAAAATATTCTTTTTGAGATTATTGATTACATATATTTGCGAGCGCTGTATTGCATGATTTTATGAAAAGAGGGCATACCCTGAATGTAAGAAAAAGTAACGGGAAACGGGTGGGTGGGAACCCAGAAACGCCGACGAGCCCTGGCCTGAGAGAGGAGGAGGCTTAAATAGCCCTCTCAAACTCCTCCCACAAATACAGGCCAGCCTCCAGCTAGCCTTAACACTTGTAGTCAGAGTCTTCGAGTGAGAAAGTGATTACTCCTAAGCACCAAGGCCTGAGGTGTGCCTTGGCCTGACTGGTCAGTATGCCTGAAAAGAGGGCAAAAAGACACAAATTTAGGTGAAGAAGGGAAGGTAACAATCCATCAAGTGGAGTAGCGTGCACCCGGATGGCAACAGTATGTATCCCAAAAGAGCTAGCTATGGCCGGAGAAACCCCCCCCCCCCCCCTGACTTGGTGATGAGACAGAATCCCCTACAGAACCTGCGAAGCTACCCAGAACCCAACTAAACTTCCTGTGAACGATTGGACAGAGCCTGAAGCCCGAGACGACCCAGACATGAGAATGAACTGCTGTGAATGAGGATGCGTGGGGGAAGGGGAGCAATGGCTGTCCCGAGGAGCCCCTGCACAATGATAGCCGCAAAGATCGAAACTTCAAATGGACACCAGTGAAGTGCTCAGTGAAACCCCTCCCAAGCCCTGGCCTAGGCATGCTGGTGTGGGGAAGTGCGAGGGTGAGTGCCAAAGGACAACTGGCAGGAGTTCAAAATGCTAAATACCTGAAGGGTGTGATGGAGTAGATGGACGAGGATCCATGCACTATGGCAATAAGCATTGACAACATGGAGAAACCATGCCATACACAGAATACTGGTCCCACCTGATACGATCGGGTCGTGCTTCAGCCTGTGGCCTGGCAACCGAGTCTAAAACCTGAACCGAGGAAGGAAGGCCAAACTCCACCCCAGGGAAAAAGTCTCCATGGCATGAAAAAGTCATACCCAAAGTAACCGAAAACCCCCCTACCTGGAACCGGCTGGGGAACGGAAAAGATGACTGGACAGACGTCCCTGAGCAGTCTTCCAGGCCACATCCTAGACAAGAGATCAGAGCCCAGAGTGGAATCCAGAATCATGACGACGTTTGCCCAAACCTACCACTTAAGGAACAACAAGGGGATGATGAATGCCAATACCGCCCAACCTGAGAACATGTACAAGAAAAATGACAGACAAGACATGAGAACAACAACGCCCCTCTGTGCCTACCTACGTATGAGAACATGAAATGTCAAGACCACTGTGCGTGAATGAAGCCGATGATGGACCCCCCCCCCCCCCCTCATGTGAGTGAGCCCAAGTAACCTGCTGCGCAGAGTCAGGTAATTAACTGAAAACTCAGCGCTGGTGTACCCACAGACCGTGGTGGGTAATCGTACAGGTGTGGTGAATGAACGTGCATCGTATGACGTATGTTATACGGGCGAGAAGATTGTGGTCAACAATCATTAACAAACGAAACCTCCGCCCGTATGGATCTGTAGACGTGACAGATCCTGACATGTGAGCCCTAGCTACCTGACACAGGTACAAACATGAACAAAAAACTATGAGACATGACAAACAACGAAAATGAAACAGCTACCAAAGTATGCCGTGACTGAACAACAATGCCCCTCTGAGAAATGCTGAGGCTGAACACTGAGGCAGAAACGTTGTGACAGAAATCTTGGGGCAGAAACACCAGGACAGCAACGCTATAACAGAAAATGCTAAGACCGAAATGCTGAACTAATGCTGCGACAGAAACGTGATGACAGAAAAACCTGTGGCAGAAATGCAATGACAGACACCGTGGGGCAGAAATGCCATGACAGAAAATCGTGGGGTAGAAACGCTCTGACAGAACGCTGAGGCAGAAACGCAATGACAGAAATCCTGAAGCAGAAACGTTGAGGCAGAAATGCCATGACCGAACGTAATGACAGAAACGCTGAGACTGAAAATACTGATGGCAGAAATGCAAAGACAGAAATGGCGAACGCTACGACAGAAATGGCGAACGCTACGACAGAAATGGCGAACGCTACGACAGAAATGGCGAACGCTACGACAGAAATGGCGAACGCTACGACAGAAATGGCGAACGCTACGACAGAAATGGCGAACGCTACGACAGAAATGGCGAACGCTACGACAGAAAATGCCGCACGTTATGACAGAAATCCTGGGCAGAACGCTACCACAGAAATCCCGAACGCTATGACAGAATCCCAACGCTATGACAGAAATCCTGGGCAGAACGCTATGACAGAAATCCTGGGCAGAACGCTATGACAGAAATCCTGGGCAGAACGCTATGACAGAAATCCTGGGCAGAACGCTATGACAGAAATCCTGGGCAGAACGCTATGACAGAAATCCTGGGCAGAACGCTATGACAGAAATCCTGGGCAGAACGCTATGACAGAAATCCTGGGCAGAACGCTATGACAGAAATCCTGGGCAGAACGCTATGACAGAAATCCTGGGCAGAACGCTATGACAGAAATCCTGGGCAGAACGCTATGACAGAAATCCTGGGCAGAACGCTATGACAGAAATCCTGGGCAGAACGCTATGACAGAAATCCTGGGCAGAACGCTATGACAGAAATCCTGGGCAGAACGCTATGACAGAAATCCTGGGCAGAACGCTATGACAGAAATCCTGGGCAGAACGCTATGACAGAAATGCAGAACGCTATGCCAGAAATGCAGAACGCTATGCCAGAAATGCAGAACGCTATGCCAGAAATGCAGAACGCTATGCCAGAAATGCAGAACGCTATGCCAGAAATAATAGGGCTGAATGCCCTGACAAAAAAGCTGGGGCAGAACGCAACAATAGAAATGTTGAGGCAGGAAACGCTATGACAGAAAAAACGCCATGACAGAAAAACAAGCGCTGAGACTAAACGCCTAAACAGAAACGTTATGACAGAAACCTGTGCCACAACGCTATGACAGAAATCCTGAGGCCGAAATGCTATGATATGAACACTTGTGACTGAAACGGTGGAAGCCCGGGAGGCGTGCGGGGATCCCCCCCCCCCCCACATGATGCCCCACGTGAATACGGGGAGGTGAGCGGTCGGGTGAGCGCCACCCCCCGGCCATGGGAACTGGGAGACGTGCGGGCGTCCCCACCACGATGCACGGCGCAGTACCAGGGAGGTGAACTGGCGGGCGAGTGGCAAGTGGGTGGGTGGAGAATGGACGTATGGACGGACGCGCCCCCCCCCCCTCCCCCCCGGCCTGAGAGCTGGGAGAAGTGGGCGGGCAGCACCCCGGACAGATGGGGCTGTGGGGAAAGTGATGGATGACCGGACAGATGGCACAACCCCCCCTCCCCCACGGCGTGAGTACCGGGAGAAGCGGGCGCCCCCCCCCTGCTGTCAGGAACAGAGCGATGAAGGAAGAAGTGGGCGGTGGGCCCCCCCCACTATGCGGGATTGTGCCCAGATAAATGGATGGATGAAAAAACATCCCCCCCCTAAGGGAGCCGGGAGAAGCGGGCGGCCCGACAGCTCCGGCACCTGGATGAGCGATGAAGAGAGAGGCGGGCGGCGTCTGAGGTAATGTACCGACGCCCCCTCCCCCGGCATAATCCCCGGGAGAAGCGAGCAGGCTGCACCTGACAAGCTGCAGCCGAGGGGAAGAAGGGTTGGTGGAGAATGGATGGCCCCCCTCCCCTGACATACTCGCCGGGAGAAACGGCGTCCCCCGTTGCGCCGTATGCAGTGAGGAGCAGACAGCTGGCTGGACATTCCTCCCCCCCCCCCCCCCCCCCCCTAACACCCGGGAAAGCGTGCAGGCGGCTCCCCCCTGGAGCAGGCTGGTAATGGGGAGAAAGGAGCTGGCCAGCGAGTGGCTCCCTCGTGGAGCTATATTGGATAATTAAATGGGGAGAGGAGTCGGCGGCGGGCAGCCCAACAACCCCCCCCCCCCCCCCCCCCCCTCTGAACACCGGGAGAAGCAGGGACCCGTGATGTGGGTGCCAAGGGGGGACCAGGTGGGTGGACAGGTGAACTCCTCAGTGAAGCACCTCCACCATGTTGCAGCCGACCCGGAAGTGACGTGTAGGCCCCACCCCCTGATTAACCCAGAAACGCCGACGAGCCCTGGCCTGAGAGAGGAGGAGGCTTAAATAGCCCTCTCAAACTCCTCCCAAAAATACAGGCCAGCCTCCAGCTAGCCTTAACACATATGTGCATGTTAATTGTTATTTGTACCCGTAGTACAACCCAGAAACAATAGTGTGCATTTTTTTTTTTTTTAGTGTCCTACCTAAAACACATTGACACTAACTGATACGAATTAAAAAAAAAAAAAAAAAAAAAAAAAAAAACCTTGATCCAGGTTTTTTTTCTTTTTTATTTTTTTTTTTACACACTTTTTTTTTTTCTCTGCAAGGAAACCAGGGGCGCTCCAAGCACAAAGGGAGATAAGCATATGTGCGGCCGCACAGAAAAAAGCCCAGTGCAGTGGGGCCGCATATATGTGTTACGTCAGCGGGAACAGGTTAAAGTGATTGTAAAGTTAAAAATTTTATTTATTTTTTTTTAAATAACAAAAAGGTTTATACTTGCCTGCCTTGTGCAATGGTTTTGCAGAGAGCAGCCCCAATCCTCCTCCTCTGGGGTCTCCTGGTGATGCACTGGGCTCCTCCTCTTTTTCCATGTGCCATTATAGGAATCCGCTTGCTATCGTGGTACACGTGCGGGCTCAATCTCGAGCCATGCTGTGTGTGTCCATTGATGCACATGGTGTAACTCGGCCCCACCCCCTGCTCCCTCATCACTGGATTTAATTGACAGCAGCTGGAAACCAAGGGTTTTTTAAGCAGAACTACACCCTCCTATCCTTTAGGCTACTTTCACACTGGGGCGTTTTTCAGGTGCTTTTGGGCTAAACATAGCGCCTGTAAAGCACCTAAAAAAAAGCCTCCCCTGCAGCCCCAGTGTGAGAGCCTGTGTGCTTTCACACTGGAGCGGTGCGCTTGCAGGAAATTAGGAAAAAGTCCTGCAAGCAGCATCTTTCGGGAGGTGTGGGAGTGGCGTATACATCACTCCTGTATGATCGGAAGCTTTGGAGGCCAGAGGAGAGATTTGGGATCTGTTCGACCCCAGATCTCTCTGTAGCACCCCCTAGCATTGCTAGAATGCTAGAGTTAGGTTTTTGTGAGGGTAGGTAAATTTGCACAGGCTTGGCTGGCAGCCAAGCCTGTGTTTTTTTTTCTGGGTTAGGGTTGAGTGACTCAGGGAGGCTGGTATAGCTCACAGGCAGCATCTCTAAAACCTCCCCCTACTTCTAGAAACATGCATAAGATTCTACAAGGACGTGGAGAGGAGGAGGAGTTGCTTGGAGTATTCTGAGGGCCTTAACCAATCCCCAACAGATGGGTTGGCAGGGGGCAGGCCCCCTCAAATACTCAGGGTCAGCTGGACCAGGAGGGTCCAGGAGGCACAGGAGCAAGGAGAGGACAGTGGGAGAACACTGTAAATCTCCAAGGAGGAAGACAGCAAGGAGGGCTGGTGAGAGTTGCAGTCAGAGGACTGAGAGGCATGCCTGAAGGGACTGGGTGCAAGCAGTCTAGGATGGATGCAGAGTAAGTTTGAGAGGATTGTGGAGAAGTAGCCAGAAGGGCTAGTGAAAGGGGCAGCTGCAGCCAGGTGGGCTGGCAGTGCCTGAAGAGGTGGTACTGGGATCAGTAGCCACATGAATAGGACAGCTAAGCACTGGGACTTCTTTTCTGCTACACTACTAAGGGGGCCCCCTTAGTGGTCCCTGCCTGCAAAGGGCATTTGCTCTGGGTCTGTGTTGGATCATCTTGTCAGTGCTAGCTGGTCATGGGAGATGTAGTTCTTACAAGCAAGATTGTGCTGGAGGTAGAGGAGGAGAAGTGTGTGTATATATACTGGATGTATATAGTTGTGCCCCTGAAGAATTCTGTGTTGATCAAGTGAGAATCCCATAATAACCCTATCCCCTGTCCAAGTCCAAACTCATAATAAATTGGGATGAGCTCAGTCGTGTTCCCAATCCGCATGTGCAGAGCTCACCAGGAAGTCGGCACTTCACATCACTAATCGCAGGCAGTGAGACATTTTCCCGATCCGCGGCTGCAGAGATTGGGAAATGTCTCGCTGCCTGTGATTAGCGCTGTGCAGTGCCGACTTCCTAGCGGGCTCTGCACGTGGGGTGTGCGAACACGCCTGAGCTCATCCTTCATAAATAACAACTCCTCATAAAATACAAAAACAAAGCTGCAAGGACTGATTCCTGACTCCAGCGTGTGTGGTAAATTCATGTGCCTGGCTGTGCAGGGTGCGAGATAACCATATTCACCAGTGGCTCCTACGGGGGTAAAACTACATCTCCATAAAAAGGACCTGTCACGGCCCATGCTATCACAAGGGATGTTGTTCAATAAAGCTGATGTAACAGTGTAAAATAAAAAATAAATAAAATAACTTTTTTTTTTTTTTTCAAAGCTGCTCAAGGCTTAGAAATATCACCTCAGTGTGTTACAGTGGGGACAGAAAGTATTCAGACCCCCTTAAATTTTTCACTCTGTTATATTGCAGCCATTTGCTAAAATCATTTAAGATGATTTGTTTCCTCATTAATGTACACACAGCACCCCATGTTGACAGAAAAACACAGAATTGTTCACATTTTTGCAGATTTATTAAAAAAAGAAAAACATGAAATATCACATGGTCCTAAGTATTCAGACCCTTTTCTGTGACACTCATATATTTAACTCAGGTGCTGTCCATTTCTTCTGATCATCCTTGAGATGGTTCTACTCCTTCATTTGCGTCCAGCTGTGTTTGATTATACTGATTGGACTTGATTAGGAAAGCCACACACCTGTCTATATAAGACCTTACAGCTCACAGTGCATGTCAGAGCAAATGAGAATCATGAGGTCAAAGGAATTGCCTGAAGAGCTCAGAGACAGAATTGTGGCAAGGCACAGATCTGGCCAAGGTTAAAAAAAAATTTCTGCTGCACTTAAAGTGGAGTTCCACCCAAAAATGGAACTTCCACTTTTTGGATTTCTCCCCCCCTCCAGTGTCACATTTGGCACCTTTTCAGGGGGAGGAGGGAGCAGATACCTGTCTAATACAGGTATTTGCTCCCACTTCCTGGCATAGATCACCGCGGCCCTATGCCACTTCCAGCGCCTACCTCGTCCTCCCCCCAGGTCCCAGAACTAAGCAGGGACCTGAGAGGACGTGCAGCGTGACTCGCGCATGCGCAGTAGGGAGTCAGGAAGTGAAGCCGCAAGGCTTCACTTCCCTATTCTCTCACCGAGGATGGCGGCGGCAGCCGCCGAGAGCCGAAGGACGGATCGGCTTCGGATGCCGACATCGTGGGCTCCCTGGAGAGGTAAGTGTCCATGTATTAAAAGTCAGCAGCTGCAGTATTTATAGCTGCTGGCTTTTAATATTTTTTTTTCGGCGAACCTCCGCTTTAAGGTTCCTAGGAGCACAGTGGCCTCCATAATCCTTAAATGGAAGACATTTGGGATGACCAGAACCCTTCCTAGAGCTGTCCGTCCGGCTATCGGGGGAGAAGAGCCTTGGTGAGAGAGGTAAAGAAGAACCCAAAAATCACTGTGGCTGAGGTCCAGAGAAGCAGTCGGGAGATGGGAGAAAGTTGTAGAACGTCAACCATCATGGCAGCCCTCCACCAGTCAGGGCTTTATTGAAAAAAATTCCAAATAAATGTGTACTACCACAGAGTGACACTGTGGGTACACAGGTAACAGTGTGCCAACTACCCTGTAATGGGCATATGAAAACTAAAAAACTATGAAGTGGACTTTGGAGGCACACAAGTAAACTTTCTAAAAATGATAAGGTTGGTTTATTAGATACAAAAATTCATATAGTACAAACAATAAGTACAGATAAAGGCATATAAAATTCTGAGATTAATATTGTATACCCCGCACATAACCTTAACACCACTTCATATGATACATAGAAATAGTGGTATAACCAACAAAATGGAAATCAAAATTCCCATAATAATATTTCTGTTGAGGGTGTAGATAAGCTTTACCGCCGACGCCCCCAGTGTGAAAGCAGCCTTACTGAGTCTTCTCTCGATCCAGCAGTGTCCCATCTGCAGCTGCTCTTCTCCCTCCTTCTTGGTCTGATGGGCTTTGCTGACCGTAGCAGGAGCCACAGGCTTCATATATCTGTGACGTACATGTACGGTAAGTACTTTGTCTGCCAAAGAAATTCTGTTGGACCAGCCTTGTGATTCAGACTCCTCTGTTAGACAGGACCACCAGGACTAATTCCTTTTTTTGGTCATCTTTGAACAAACAGCCTATTTATTGCAATCAGCTTTAAAAAGATTAAAATACACATTTTTTTAAATTTAAAGTGAGCATTAATAAATTAAAATCGGAATAATATTTAAATGTTTTGAATGCCTGTGTGTGTGTGTGTAAATACATGTCTTAAATCTGCTTTTTTTTTTTTTTTTTTTTTTTTTTTTTTTTTTGTGTGTGTGTGTCATTCGCACTCTCTCGTCAGTCAGCTTCTCACTACATGTGTAATTTATCCCTCAGGGAGGTGATGTAAAGGAGAAAAAAAGAGGAAATCAACCAATGTCACTTTTGTGATCTGTGGATTTCTACATGGTTAGCAGCACCTCTACTGAAGACAAGATGGAGCCTTCTTTTCCAACTGTGTTCCCCCAAACAAATGGAACTTTTACTGTCCCCTTGACAGAGACAGAGCTTCATAAACTTTTAATTGATGAAAAAATGCGATGTGAAGACCACAAGACCAACTATCAAACGTTAAAGGCTGAGCACACCAGGTACTGTATTGTAATCCTTCAGTCCCAGCTTCAATGGGTTCACTGTGCTTTGATACCTCTCTTGTCATCTTTCTATATTTATAGCTGCTCTGGCAATTGTAATTTTTGTTTTCTTCTTTGAAGAGGGTAGACTTAGCTTTGATCAATATACTGCAATTTCAATAATCAAAGCAGCTTTGTGACTCACTTATGTTTTGTGTGCATTTATTTATTTTTTGTATTTTTTTTTTTGAGGAAGGCCACATTGGTCACATTGAGCAAGGTTTTTGATAACTGCTGTTTATTACAAACATCAAGCAAATAAAATTAGCTCATCCAGCGCCTATGGGAGAAAAAACTGTGGTTGAATTTAGCTGCTGCTATAATAAATAGATAATTAAAACACAAAGCTCTAGAAGTTCATAAATGTATTTCATAAGCTATAGCAGCACTTAAGATGAACACATCAGCATCCAATAGTGATGATGTGCCCTCTGAAGAGCTAGTCCAATGTCCCCAAGGTGTTCCTGAGAGGTATTCATATGGTGTCTTGTCAGATAGATGATAACCTTCACCACACCATGTGAGACCGCTCCCCTCCAAAAAACACTCACCAGAAGGTTATAATAAATACGCTTTTTTAAAATTATGAATCTTTAACATGCAGCAAGACCGCGTCTTTAATCAGCAATCCTATGGGGTTACCACATCTCATACGATAGGTATGGTTACTCAAAGCTGGATGTCCGTTTGACTGTCACAGCACCGCGGAGGACACGCCCCTCCCCCCGTCCGGTAACAGACTAGACGTGTGACTCCTTTCATTACGAATCAAAATTTTCACAACCTTTTCTTTATTCCGAGATTCGAATGTCTGTGAATCTTCAAATCATAATAGTAAAGAATTTCAACAAATCCAAAATAAATAATAAGGAAAACAACAAATTTGTTTTTTCATTTGGATGACATGATGTAAATGTTTAGGCATTCGAAATAACGTAACAACATAACAAGATATCCAAATTGATTCGGATCCATTTGTTTTTATTCCAGTGAGCGTAGCATGGATATTATAAATATTATAGAATAATGCAGTACATGTGAAATGGAAACATATTGCAATAAATACAGTAAGGTATAAAAATTAAATAAGATGATGATTCCTACTTATTGTGTTTGGGTTGGATATAGGTGGATCCATCAGAATTTCCCAATCATAACATAATGAATGAATCCAAAATTAATTTCGTTCCATTCATTACCTTCAGATGCACGTGACTCCAGTCGATATGACTTATGAGTCCAGACCAGGCCATTTTTTTGCTATTTGGCACTGCGCTACTTTAACTGGCGATTGTGCGAACATGCAAAGCTGTACCCAAATTCGATTTCTTTTGATCACCATGGGGTTTGTTATTTTTTGCGATATAAATGAAAAAAGACAGAGGAATTAAAAAAAAAAAAAAAAAAAAAAAGCATTTTTTACTTCCTGCTATAAACCATATACAATTAAAAAAAATAAATCAAGTTTCTATATAAATTTTGGCCAAAATGTATTTTGTACATGTTTTTGATTAAAAAAAAAAAAATCCTTAATTGTTTGGTTTGTGTGAAAGTTATAGTGCCTTCAAACTATGGTGTGTATACATACTGGAATTTGTATTTTTATATTTTTTTTATACCACTAATGGCGGTGATCAGTGACATATACTGCAGCAGTCAATCTTACCCTAACTGACGCTGGGGGGGAATGGACTAACTGCCACTGACATCACCAGTGACACTAATACAGTAATAATATTATGCACTGATACACTGAATCAATTTGGAATAAATATATGAAATTAATCAGAATATTCCAAACAAATTCTGAAACCGAATCATTTTATTAACAAATATAGTGAAACAAAATTATTTTTTACTTAACCACTTACAGACCGCCCGCGGTTGTTTTACGTCGCTACTTTGAAGAGGCATACCGTTGTTATGGTAGCAGCTAGCTACCATAACCCCGGTATCCTCTTCTTCAGCGGGCAGTCCGCTTCAAGATAAAAGTGGTCTCTGTGACGGATTAGCCGTGAGATCACTTTTATCGGCAGCGGGAGAGGGGCCTCCCATCGCTCTCCAGTGCCCTCCGCTTGCCGGAGCCATCGGTAGCGGCGAAGGCGATCGGTTCCTCTCCCTAGCCTGACATGAAGACGAGTGAGGGGAAGATGGCCCCCACCCCTCTACATATCATTGCAGGGCGGAAGTGATGTCAAAATGCTCTTAAAAGGACTTTTTTTTTTTTATTATTATTACATTTTTTATTTTATTTTTTTTATTGTATTTTAGTGTAAATATGAGATCTGAGGTCTTTTTGACCCCAGATCTCACATTTAAGAGGTCCTGTCATGCTTTTTTTTTCTATTAGGGATGTTTACATTCCTTGTAATAGGAATAAAAGTGACCCAATTTTTTTTTAAAAGAACAGTGTAAAAATAAAAGGTAAAATAAATAAGAAAAAACATTATTTTATTTTTTTTTTTTTTTTTAAACGCGCCCCGTCCCGCCGAGTTTGCGTTTAGAAGCAAATGCATATGTGAGCAGCTCCCGCATATGAAAACGGTGTTTAAACCACACGTGAGTTATGGCCGCGATCGTTGGAGCGAGAGCAATAATTCTAGCCCTAGACCTCCTCTGTAACTCAAAACATGCAACCTGTAGAATTTTTTTTAAACGTCGCCTATGGAGATTTTTAAGGGTAAAAGTTTGTCGCCATTCCACGAGCGAGCGCAACTTTGAAGCGTGACATGTTGGGTATCAATTTACTCGGCGTAACATTATCTTTCACAATATAAAAAAAAAATTGGGCTAACTTTACTGATGTCTTATTTTTTAATTCAAAAAAGTGATTTTTTTTCCAAAAAAAAGTGCGCTTGTAAGACCGCTGCGCAAATTCGGTGTGACAAAAGTATTAAAGACCGCCATTATATTCTCTAGGGTGTTAGGAAAAAAAAAAAAAAGTTTTTAACTTGTAAACACCAAATCTCAGAAAAAGGCTCGGTCCTTAAGTGGTTAATGAATGTGAAATGAAAGAAATTTTTCCGTTGTGCACATCTCTAATTTTCACTTTGCTGGGAAATTACTGTAGCTACGGTATATTCTTCTCTTTTCTTTGGAGCTTTGAGCTACAAAACGATCAGGTGTGAATGGGGCCCTATTGGCCAAGCAGTAATTGCATTTTGAGCAAAAATTGTGTAGTTTACTTTTTTTTTTCCCAAAGCATATTCCTATATTAAATATCCAGTGTCTCGTTTGTGCCTTTTGTTCATGCTGCCTTATTAAGCTGTGCGCATTGTCAAGACAGCCAAATGTACAAAAAGATGTGCTTCTATTAGCAAATCTTATATATATCTATATCTATATCTATATTAGCACATCTTTTCATACATTTGGCAGTCTTGACAATGCGCATAGCTTAATAAGGCAGCATGAACAAAAGGCACAAACGAGACACTGGATATTTAATATAGGAATATGCCTTGGGAAAAAAAAAAAGGTAAACTACACAATTATCACACATAACTGTCAAATCTGTTGCATAGCTGTAATTAATTTTGATTTATATCATATATATTATATCATCTCCCTCTTAAATTGAGTTTAAGATGGTGACATAACACTGCAAATATTGATTGCAGGTTGCAAGCCGATCATATAAAGTCTCAAAATGAATGTAAGCAGTTTGCCGCTGATGTTCGAAACACACACGAAAAATATAAACTTCTGCTGGAGGAACTGCGTGGAGAGCTTTATGAAAAAACATGTGAAATCGAGGAGCTAAAGCTACAAGTAAGATCTGTGTACCAAATAAAAGGGCTGATTTGTGTTTTTCCCACTTGTTTCTTTAGCTAAATCCCACCTGAATTGAACAAGCACACCTGCAAGATTGTGGGTCTTCTGAGACTTAAATCTTGGAGAGCTTGGTCTTGCTGTCATAGCAACAAATGTGTCACAGTCTGTAGAATATTCTGCGTAGCCATACCCTTGCTTGAAACAGTGTCATTTTTATAGTGTAAAAAATCTTACACATTCAAATTCAATTTGAAATGTCAGTGCGAGCTAATTTAACTTGCACATTACAAATAAAAACAAAAAAAAAATAGTCTTGATTCTTTCCTTGTTACAGTACTTGCTGTATATCAAACAGGTCTTTTTCCTGGCATCCCTTTAAAGAGTAATACTGACTTTAAAAAAAAAAAAACAGGTACTTATTTGTCCTTTCAGTCCAGTGCACTCCTTCCTGCAGCCGATTCTTCTCACTGCTGCAAATTCTTGCTACCACCATCTTGGATTTGGGAGTTAGCTGTGAGTTCCTGCTGTTCTCCACTGCACCTGTCCTGTAGATTGCGAGACTAGTCCTGCAGCCTTCTGGGACACGTTATGTTATCCTAGGAGGCTTCAGATCAGAAGTCATAGGCTTTCCCGACATCCCTCTCAGTATATCATTATACTCCTAAATTTGTAAAAGGGAGCAGAGGCCATCCCTGCACAGAACAAAGTGGCTCTTTAGAGTCCCATCTTGTGTTCTTCCTTTTCATTTGTTGACAATGACATTTGTTTTTTTAAACAAGTAACAAATGGCTTCAATAAAAGTACCGTATATACTCGAGTATAAGTCGAATTTTTCAGCACATTTTTTTGTGCTGAAAGTGCCCCCCTCGACTTATACTCGAGTCAAGCACTTTTCTGCAGCAAAAATATTTCATTTTCCGAACCGACTTTGGGGCCCCGTATCTCAGGGCCACTTGGTGCTAGAAACCCCAAATTTGGTATGCAAACCCAGTGGACCTAGTATCACAACATATCCAAAGCTGAAGTTCCTATCCCTAAGTCGCCCCGAAATACGGGGCCCCAAAATCGGTTCGGAAAATGTCATTCTCTGCTGCAGAAAAGTGCTTGACATTTTCTGAACCGAATTTGGGGCCCCATATCTCAGAGCCACTTGGTGCTAGGAACCCCAAATTTGGTGTGCAAACCCAGTGGAACTGGTTCCATAACATATCCAAAGCTTGGGTTCCTAGCACCAAGTGGCCCTGAGATACAGGGCCCCAAAACTGGTTCGGAAAATGTCATTCTCTGCTGCAGAAAAGTGCTTGACATTTTCTGAACTGATTTTTGGGGCCCTGTATCTCGTGGCCACTTGGTGCTAGAAACCCCAGCTTTGGAAATTTTATGGTGCTAGTTCCACTGGATTTGCACACCAAATTTGGGGTTCTTAGCACTAAGTGGCCCGGAGATACGGGGCCCCAAATTCGGTCAACTGTGTCTATCTGCAGCAATGTCATTTCGGGACCCTTTGGGTTCAGAGACCCCAAATTTTGGCTGCAGCTAGGGGGCATCTAGGAACCCTTAACTACCGAGTTTGAAGTTCAGGGGACCTATGGCTGCAAATGGGCACAGTGAGGCATGCAAATGGGCACAGTGATGCTGCAAATGGGCACTGTTGACCCTCTTTTCCACTTACAGTAGCTGTGCATTTCTCACCCTCGTCTTATACTCGGGTCAATACGTTTTTCCCTTTTTTTTGTGGTAAATTAGGGCCTCGACTTATACTCGGAACGACTTATACTCGAGTATATACGGTAAGAGAGGAGGAGGATTGGGTAGGAATTGAATTGCCCTATTATACACCCAGTGCCTGGCAAAGAATAAAAAAAAAATGTATCCATATATATACATTCTATTAAGATGTATTAAAGTATAACTAAAGGCAAAACAATTTCTTTAGTTTTGGACAAAGTGGGGAGGAATTAGAATACCAGTCAGGTTTTTAGTGCTGGCTGTGTTCCCGTTGGGGAGATTCTCCCTCTCTCTATTTGTTATGTTTACCGTTCTCATCGATGGTGAAGAAAATCTGAAATTTTGGGTTGTCCCCAGAACAGGAATAGAGGGAAAACCTTCCAATGGGGACACTGAAGCTAATGACAACCAGGGATTTCATTACTTTGGAAGGATTTCCTCTCACTTCCTGTTTGGCTATCGGACAGAAAGTGAAAAGAAATCTCCCCAATGGGACACAGATGGCAAAAAAAAGAAAAACTATCCAAAATGGGGAAAAATTTTTTCGACTTTAGTACTACTTTAAGGACAATGTTATATTAATAAGATTTATTAAGAGCAAAGACAATTGGCTAAATTGCCAGACCTTTTGTTTTAATGTGTGGATAAGTGCATAATTTTTAACTTCCAATTTAAGAGTGTTTACATAAATATATTTAAAAAAAAAAGGGAAAAACTTTAGTTCTAGCTTTAAAAATTGCTTTATGGTTAAAAATGTAAAGTTTATCTACTAATAATAACTTTTCTTATATATTTGTGACATCTCAGGAATGTATTCATGCTTAGCATGGATGCACTTACCATGAAATAATAATATATCTGATGCTAGGTCCACTTTAAGGATTTCCTTCAGACTGGCTTAGATCTAGGCCTTAACCTAAGTTTGCTAAGGCTGGGTTCACACTGGTGCGACATGACAGCCGTCCTACTTTGGATCCGACTTTGCCCTGCGACATGAAGCCGGCATGTGTCTGACTTTCAATGAACGGGGATCCGACTTGGATCCCCGCCAATGTGTTTGGTATGAATCTTTAGGGGGAACTCCGCGCCAAATTTTAAATAGAAAACCGGCATGGGTTCCCCCTCCAAGAGCATACCAGGCCCTTGGGTCTGATATGGACCTTAAGGGGAACCCCCTACACTGAAAAAACGGCGTAGGGGGTCCCCCCAAATCCATACCAGACCCTTATCCGAGCACGCAGCCCGGCCGGACAGGAATGGGGGTGGGGACGAGCAGGCGGCCCCCCCCCCTCCTGAACCGTACCAGGCCGCATGCCCTCCACATGGGGGGGTTGGTGCCTTGGGGAGGGGGGCACTGCGGGCCCCCCACCCCAAAGCACCTTGTCCCCATGTTGATGAGGACAAGGGCCTCTTCCCGACAACCCTGGCCGTTGGTTGTCGGGGTCTGCGGGCGGAGGGCTTATCGGAATCCGGGAGCCTCCTTTAATAAGGGGGCCCCCAGATCCCGGCCCCCCACCCTATGTGAATGAGTATGGGGTACATGGTACCCCTACCCATTCACCTAGGGAAAAGTGTAAAAAAAAAAACACAGTACACAGGTTTCAAGATTAATTTATTGGGCAGCTCCGGTATCTTCTTCCGACTTTGGGGGGAGGGGGTGTCTTCTTCCGACTTCTCCCGATGTTCCGCCTCTTCTCCCGGGCCCCACCGCTATCTTCTTCCAGCTCTATTGCCAGCGAGGGGCCCGGTCTGCTGCCGCTGTCTTGTCGCCGCTGTCTCGCCGCTTCTTCTCTTCATCTCTTCTTCCGATGTTGACACGACGCTCTCTCCGGCTAGAATGCTCTCTGTGCGCTCCGCTCTGACTTATATAGGCGGTGACCCCGCCCCCTTATGCCGTCACAGTCCCTGGGCATGCTGGGACTGTGACGGCATAAGGGGGCGTGGTCATCGGGTGATGATCACGCCCCCTAAAACATCACAGTCCCAGCATGCCCAGGGACTGTGACGGCATAAGGGGGCGGGGTCACCGCCTATATAAGTCAGAGCGGAGCGCCCAGAGTGCATTCTAGCCGGAGAGAGCGTCGTGTCAACATCAGGAGAAGAGGGCAGAAGGCAGAAGATTGAAGACCGGGCTCCTCCGCTTTAGCAAAAGAGCAGAAAATAGCGGAGGAGCCCGGCAGAAGATCCGGAGAGCGCAGAGAAGAACCGGAGAGACCCCCGAAGAGAAGAAGGCAGCAGACCGGGTTCCTCTGCTATAGCAAAAGAGCGGCAAAAGAGCAGAAGATGGCAGAGGAGCCCGGCAGAAGACCCGGAGAGCGCGGAGAAGAACCGGAGAGACCCCTGAAGTCGGAAGAAGACCCCCGGAGCTGTCT
Source organism: Lithobates septentrionalis (assembly GCA_037952835.1). Taxonomy (NCBI): domain Eukaryota; kingdom Metazoa; phylum Chordata; class Amphibia; order Anura; family Ranidae; genus Lithobates; species Lithobates septentrionalis. The sequence continues at coordinate 682,691 of JBBDGP010001320.1, read as the reverse complement.
AATAAATTACTTTAAAAATCTGTGTAGTGTTTTCTTTTTTTAATTGACACTTTTTCCCTAGGTGAATGGGTAGGGGTACGGTGTACCCCATACTCATTCACATAGGGTGGGGGGCCGGGATCTGGGGGCCCCCTTATTAAAGGGGGCTCCCGGATTCCGATAAGCCCCCCGCCCGCAGACCCCGACAACCAACGGCCAGAGTTGTCGGGAAGAGGCCCTTGTCCTCATCAACATGGGGACAAGGTGCTTTGGGGTGGGGGGGCCGCAGCGCGCCCCCTCTCCCCTACGGCACCAACCCCCCATGTTGAGGGCATGCGGCCTGGTACGGTTCAGGAGGGGGGGGCGCTCGCTCGTCCCCACCCCCATTCCTGTCCGGCCGGGCTGCGTGCTCGGATAAGGGTCTGGTATGGATTGGGGGGGACCCCCACGCCGTTTTTTCGGCGTAGGGGGTTCCCCTCAAGGTCCATACCAGACCTAAGGGCCTGGTATGCTCTTGGGGGGAACCCATGCCGGTTTTTTATTTAAATTTTGGCGCGGAGTTCCCCCTCAAGATCATCTGAGCACAAGTCGCGTGCCGAAGTCGGATCATGCAAGACAGCGATCCGACTTTGATCCGACTTCAATGATAGTCAATAGGCTGAAGTAGGATCAAAGTCGGATCAAAGTAGTACAGGGAGCATTTCTAAAGTCGGAACGACTTGTGTCGGACCAGTTAGGACGGCTCCCATAGGGAAACATTGGATTTCACACGTCATGCGACATGAGCTCCCAATGTCGGAGCGTTTGTCGGACCAGTGTGAACCCAGCCTAAAGGTTCACGTGACAGCAATTCCTGTCTAGGTGGGCTAAAAAGCCTTGGTAATAGAGTTTCTCAGAGTGGTGCTGAATATCGCCCTCCCAGAAAAAGAGTATTTCCCCAGTGGGACCCGTCGTTACTTTTTTCTTTTACTATCTCAGGCTCTTGCTCCAATGAAACAATGTTCCATAAAGGACATAACTTATAAAGGTGTTCCTCTTGGCTGTAACCTCTGGTAGAAGAGTTTCAGAACTACATGCCCTAGGAGCGTCGGAAAGATATATCTCATTCTTTCCAGACAAAGGCAAACTTCGACCATTGGACTATTTTGTGCCCAAGGTAGCAACATCTTTCTATATGTCAGAAACCTGGGCATTGCCTAACTATCCAGAAGATAAAACCGGTACTTTGCATTAGCTTAATGTCTCCAGGACTCTAATGCCGCGTACACACGAGCGGACTTTACGGCAGACTTTGCCCGGCGGACGGGATTTCGTCAGACAATTCGATCGTGTGTGGGCTCCAGCGGACTTTGTTTGCTCAAAAGTTGGATGGACTTAGATTTGAAACATGTTTTAAATCTATCCGTCGAACTCGAGTCCGGTCGAAAAGTCCGCTCGTCTGTATGCTAGTTCGACGGACAAAAAGCCATGCTAGGGCAGCTATTGGCTACTGGCTATGAGCTTCCTTGTTTTAGTCCGGTCGTACGTCATCGCGTACGAATTTGACGGACTTTGGTGGATTGTGTGTAGGCAAGTCCGTTCATTCAGAGTCTGTCGTAAAGTCCGCCGGGCAAAGTCTGCCGTAAAGTCCGCTCGTGTGTACGCGGCATAAGAAATATCTTTCTACCACTGCTTCAGTCAGATCATTGGAGAGACTCTGTCATTTCAGCCGGGAGAAACAGAGGTAAAGAGGCCACTTTTAGAACGCCAGCCCTTGTATTGTTAAACTCATACAAAGTGCTTATAGAGCAATGGGCTTGGATCTGCCTTCCATGGTAGATTACACACTCTACGACATTGAATGCAGCTTCCTGGGCGGCTCACTCCAGAGTTTCCATGGAATCCATTTGCAGGGCAATCTCATAGTCTTCACATCATACTTTCCCTCATAATAAAATAATTTTTTTGTGTATTAACCAACCTTGTCAGCTAGCTATTTATCACAGGTATTTTGCCATGTAGGCACCAGGAAATTGGAAAATTGTATCATATAGTATATTTCCCGCAATTTTCCTTTCCTGATGCCTATTCATGGCAGCATACATTTCCCTCTTCAGTATATGGCTTGCTACAGAGCGTACTGAGGTCCTTGTTTAAAGCCTTTGTTAACCCAAAAAAATAAAAATAAAAAATGGATCCTGCTCCTTTTAAACCATGTTATATGACACAGTGCTTGTTCTGTGCCATTTGGCCCCCTGTAACACCTAAAAAACCTGACTGATCCTGTTTCTACCCTCCCCTCTGTAAACTGACCACGGTGTATCATGGCTACTGAGCCCGACACTGTGGTCAGTTTATGTGCCTCTGTCATCTGCAGCTCTCCTTTCTGCTCCTGTGTCCCCCTCCCCTCTCTGTCTATCTTGTGACAGTGCCATCCCACTGCTCTCATGACACTAACCTGTATACACCATCAGCACTGCCTCCCGTTGCAGTGTCACCCTCTGTGAATGATTTATAAATGCTGTAAATGCCTCATTTAAGGCCCGGTTCACACTGGTGCGATGTGAGAACCCTGCGAATCCACTGCGGGTTCCTGCATCGCACCGACTCGCATGGCTGTTCACACTGCCATATGCGAACTGCTGGGGATTGTCATTATATGTTAACGACACCCCCATTTCAGCTTGCGTATCGCACTACGAACTGGCAGTTCGGACATGGATCGGATCACATGACCAGCCAGCTCTCCCCTCCAGATGGACGTCAGCAGGAGAATCTCAGCCCTGTCCGCTGCATCTCTCAGAGGACAAAAGAAGAAAGCTGTCTGGTCATGTGATTGCAATCTCTGCTGTGAAATGAGGTATTTGCAGCATTTATTTTCATAAATCGCACACAGAGGGGGACACTGCAATAGGAAGCAGCAATGATGGTGTATACAGGTTAGAGTGGCTTAACAACCACTTTAACCATTCATTTTTTTATGCTATTCACTGGTCCTGAGGGAGTGCTTAGAGGTGGAGTTCCATGGATAAGCACCAGGAAAGGAAAATTAATGAGTATCCAATACAATTTTCCATTTTTCCTGAATATGCTCAGGAAATGTTGTTGCTCAGATTTATTTATTTTTTAATTTTTTTATTACTGCAGTTGTATTATGGACCAAGATAAATACATTTCATATTTCCCTAAAAGCAGAACTGCAGACAATATTTGTTGTTTGTCGCCACTAGTACATTTGCATGTGATTTCTCTCAGATTACATTGAGAAAGCTAAAACCAGATTGGTTATTTTTTCTCAAGTGCATTCTTGCTTGCTGAGATCATAATTTAGAAAACAAATCGCACATCCTTGTTTACCAGTTAAATAACATCTTTTTATTTTAGGTGCTGTCGCCTCAGAAACTAGACCTATTAAAAATTCAAATACAGCAAGACATAGAAGCTCCTATGCGACAACATTGTCAAAAATTGGTTGAAGTAAGTATACCTTTCATTTTTGGTTTCCTTTGGAACAACTGGTCGAGCCTCCAGTGGAGCACCAGTTTTGAATGAGCAAAGCTAATAGAATAAGCTTGGTTGGTATGAAAATGGGGACAGCATGAGCCCTATTTTATTTGTACAGCTTGTATTTTTTTTTTTCACTGCATATAAAACATCTATGGTAAGAAAGCCTAATTGTAGTTTTTTAAAAAAAATTAGGAACTAAGTTTAATATAGGTCAAACAGTACAAGTCCAGGAATTCAGCCACTGTCTATAAAATGTTCTGCCTTACTATAATCCAACAAGGTGCATGACATTTTGTGGGCTTATCTCTTTTATTTACAACTGCCTTTTTTACTGAGCGTCGAGAGTACAGAAATTGCTATACTCCTGGCAGCTTGACAGGAGAGACACTGCTCTCATACAGCAGCACCTCTGCCCGCCTCTCCCCTCCGCTGCCCATTCACAGACGGCTTTGTATTTTGTGAATGGGTTCCCATAATACAAAGCCCTCTTTGATTAGGCAGGAGGGGGGGAAGGGCAGATAGAAAAGCTGCATACGACTGAAGGTTCAGGAGGGGAGACACGAGGGTCCAGCGGCAGAGCACCGGCCAAGAAATATAGTGATAGCTGTACTCCAGGTGCTTAGTAAAAATAAATAAATACATGAAATTAAAAAGATGCATTTACAAGGTGACTATGACTTTTAGGAGGCTGCAGCTGGGCTTGCATTTGTATATTAACATGGTTGCCACCTTTTATTTCATATGTCAGTTTTTTTATATACATTTCAAGAGGCTGGCCCACAGAATCTCTTAAGCCTAGTTCACACTAGCCGAATGTCAGGCGGCATTGGCCGGTTCAATAGAAACCTGCCGACATTTGGCCCATGTGTACTGCGGTCAGTCCATGTAGCCGGCTTCTGTCAAAGGGGCATGACTGAAAAAGGTCTGCCAATAGCTGAGAACACTGACTGGATTGTTTTGGCGGGGGGGGCTGTCCCCTGTCAGAACACAATAGAACAACAAGGGAGATCGCTGTACCAACGTTGGATAGTTAGTACATTGGCTTCTCCTGAGCTGTCAGTTTTGTTTTTTTTTCGTTCAGCCCTGCTAGGTTGAACAAAAAAAACTAGTGTGTACCAGGCTTTACTCTTAGATTTAGCTGCAGCTCAACCCACATGGCAAGGATGTTATGAGAGTGTTTGTTTAATTCTTGCCTTTTTTTAAAGTAATTTCCTAGGCATCATTTTTTTCTTTAGTTTTGTATAAAAAGTAAGAAGGTTAGAATCCCTATCTGTCTTTTTTTTTCTTTGCTGTCTGTGTCCCTGCTAGTGAAATTCACCCTTTCTGTTTGTTCTGGTGACTATTGTGACAAAGGTAGAACATTTTAGAGAACAAGTGAAAGAATAAATCTTCCAAGAAGGACACTTGTTCCAGTGACATCTGTCTCATATGGTAATTTCAGTAATTTAGAGAGATTTTTTTCTCACTTCATGTTTTGTCTCAAGGACAGAAAATGAAGGATAATCTCACAAAAAGTACACTTTCAGCAACACATAAAGAAATAAATAGCTAAAACTATGGCTATTCTTACACTTGGCTTAATAGTTTTGGGGAGGAAGATCTGGGAAATCTGCTCAGGGTGGGACCTGGGAAAAGCGGAGAATATAGAGGAAACCACCTACTGAACATTCTAGTTTTAGTTAAGACATAAAGCAATTTTTTTCAGCTTCATGCTTTGAGAACCGTTTTGTGGAATACATGGCTCAATATTGAAACAAAGCTGAATAGAGAGTACATAGTTGTAAACACCTGTGCATCCCCCGTGCTGGTAAATATGGCCTCGCACAGGTGTATACTGTAGTACGCCATGCACTGAGTACTCTGCTGTCTTATTAGAGCATCCATGACACTAAGTTTACAAAGCATCTCCATGTGTTACATATCTATTTGTAACATAATGAATAAATATATATATGTGTGTGTGTGTGTGTGTGTGTGTGTGTGTGTGTATAGAATATATACATAATTTTATCTCACAAAAGAAAGTACACCCCTCACATTTTTGTAAATATTTTATTATATCTTTTCATGTGACAACACTGAAGAAATGACACTTTGCTACAATGTAAAGTAGTGAGTGTACAGATTGTATAACAGTGTAAATTTGCTGTCCTCTCAAAATAACTCAACATACAGCCAGTAATAACTAAACCACTGGCAACAAAAGTGAGTACACCCCTATGTAAAAATGTCCAAATTGGGCCCAATTAGCCATTTTCCCTCCCTGGTGTCTCAGGTGTGAATTGAGGTAGGTAAAGCAGGTGTGTTAAACTTGGTGTTATCCCTCTCACTCTTTCATACTGGTCACTGGAAGTTCAACATGGCACCTCATGTGGCTGTCATCACAGAAGGAAGCCTCTTCTAAAGATGACGCACAAGAAAGCCTGCAAACAGTTTGCTGAAGACGAGCAGACTAAGGACATGGATTACTGGAACAATGTCCTGTGGTCTGATGAGACCAAGATAAACTTATTTGGTTCAGATGGTGTAAAGTGTGTGTGTGGCAACAACCAGGTGAGTGTCTTGCCTACAGTCTAGCATGGTGGTGGGAGTGTCATGGTCTGAGGCTGCATGAGTGCTGCCGGCACTGGGGATCTAAAGTTCATTAAGAGAACCATTAATGCCAACATGTACTGTGACATACTGAAGTAGAGCATGATCCCCCTCCCTTCGGAGACTGGGCCGCAGGGCAATATTCCAACATAACGACCCCAAACACACCTCCAAGATGACCACTGCCTTGCTAAAGAAGCTGAGGGTGAAGGTGATGGACTGTTCAAGCATGTCTCCAGACCTAAACTCTATTGAGCATCTGTGGGGTATCTGCAAATGGAAGGTGGAGGAGCGCAAGTTCTCCAACATCCACCAGCTCCGTGATGTCATCATGGAGGAGTGGAAGAGGACTCCAGGGGCAACCTGTGAAGCTCTGGTGAACTCCATTAAGGCAGTGCTGGAAAATAATCGTGGCCACGCAAAATATTGACACTTTGGGCCCAATTTGGACATTGTGACTTAGGGGTGTACTCTTGTTGCCAGCAGTTTAGACATTAATGGCGGTATGTTGAGTTATTTTTAAGCTGTACTCTCGCTACTTTACATTGTAGCAAAGTGTAATTTCTTCAGAGTTGTCACATGAAAAGATATAATAAAATATTTACAAAAATGTGAGGAGTGTACTCACTTTTGTGAGATACTGTGTGTGTGTGTGTGTGTGTGTGTGTGTGTGTGTATATACATATATCTTAATGTACATAACAGTAGAAAACCTCTAATCTGTATATTGCAGTTGACTTCTCTATCTTCAATATTTATATAAATTTTGATTAAAGTTACATTTCTGAGACTAATCATGAATTCATTTTCTAGGATGCTGAAAAATATCGTGGAGACTTCAACAGACTGCGTTATGAAACAAGTATTCTTGCAGCTCAGATTGAGCAACAAAAAGAAGAGCAGACGCGTGTTTTGGCAGAGCAGAAGATCCAGTATGAAGCCGAGGTATGATAATATGTTAAATAAAAATTGAAAAAATCTCTTCAATGACCTGTACAGAAAAAGAGGATGTTAAGAAATTAAGCCTCTTCATATATTTATGATTAGTTAGTGCTGGTGAACTTTCATAGATATATGAAAAACCTATTACATGTAAGATGTATATATGAATCTATTTTTATTTGAAATAATAAACAAAAACAACCTACAATATGAGGCATTGTAGAGGGAGAAGATTAGTTGGTTGGGATGACAAATACCCCCCGAGCCAGTGGTGCAACTTCAATTCACACACTAATGCCCTGTACACACGATCGGACATTGATCGGACATTCCGACAATAAAATCCATGGATTTTTTCCAAGGATGTTGGCTCAAACTTGTCTTGCATACACACGGTCGCACAAAGTTGTCGGAAAATCCGATCGTTCTGAACGCGGTGATGTAAAACGCGTACGTCGGGACTTTAAACGGTGAAGTAGCCAATAGCTTTTGTCGCTTAATTTCTTTTCTGAGCATGCGTGGCACTTTGTGCGTCGGATTTGTGTACACACGATCGGAATTTAACCGATCGGATTTTGTTGTCGAAAAATTTTATATCCTGCTCTCAAACTTTGTGTCGGAAATTCCGACGGAAAAAGTCTGATAGAGCCCACATACGATCTGAATTTCCGACAACACAATCCAATCGCACTTTTTCTGTCTGAAAATCCAACCGTGTGTACAGGGCATAAGAGATCATTTCTTGGTCATAGAGAGAAGGTATGACAAGGACATGACAACTAAAAGGAACTTCATGACATGAAAAAAATTCACAAACAGGATTAAAAAAAAAGATTACTGGATTTCCTAAAAATACAACCCCTTTAGGCTACAGTGTGCCTACTGTTTCTCATGTCTATGAAATGTGAACTTATTTTTGTGAGACTGATTTAAGGGTCCAGTTTTCTTTTGCCTCCAACTGGCCATGCCCAGACTTTTAGGGGTTTATTTACTAAAGGCAAATCCACTTTGCACTTGGAACTACAGTCGCTGTAGATCTTAGTGGGACATGCAAGGAAAATAAAAACAGCATTTTTGCTTGTACGTGCTTGGATGATAAAACCAGCAGAGCTTCCCCTCTTTTCAGATCTTCCCCTCAGATTTACAGCGACTGCGACCTGTGCCCAAAAAAACCCAGACAGAGGGCAAAGGACTAGTCACCTGTGTTGCCTTCGATAGTGTCTCCCTTTAGCTGATTTTTCCCATTGCTCACTTACCATGCCTTGCTTAGCACTGCATTTGTGTGTAGAGGCAGGGCTTTTTTCTTTCTCATGTCAGAGCCTCATGTCAGAGCCTCGAGTAAAGAGAACGGTGAACAACATAGGAGTGACATCATAAAATCTTATGCCAATTCTCCTGAAGTTAGCAGTCAGAGGCAGCGATGCCTTAGATCTCACACTGCAGATATACAGCTATGAAGCTTTATATGCACAGGAGAGTCTAGGCACCCTTACATACAAAGAAGTGCACTGCAGTTTTTTTGTTTTTTTTTGTTTTTTTAGGAGGAATTGCATACGAAAGATATATATTTTCAAGGTACTGCTTGGAGACATTTACCATTTCAAAATTTTTCCCTTGAACATAGGAAATATTTACTTTTTCAGCCTGAAACCATGGGGACAGCCTCCCGTAACTCCTCAGCCACCCGATCCTGCTCTCCCCGTGAGACAGGTGGGAGATTAAGCCAAAGCATTCAGAAGCTGTTCCAGACCCAGAGAGGCAACATGGCGGCGTCCCTCCAAGAACAAACAGATGAGTGCACTGCTGACTGTCTCACCGCCCGTGCACACAGCTAGCGTTGTAGGGCATGACAGTGTGCCCTCACAACATCACCTAAGCCTCAATTATCTCTGTGTCAGCGCTGCAGACATCAAGGACAAGCTATCAGCGGCCATCTCAGACCTCCGCCTGGACATTCATTGACTGGTGGACAGAGTCCACGAGGTGGAGAAAGTAACATCCCATCATGACACCGCTCTGCGCAGCATAACTCATAAGTTGCAGCTTAGAGACATCCAGCGTCACATGGAGAACCTGGATAATAGGAGCCATAATCTAAGGATCCGTGGGCTGCCTGAATCAGCTGAAGCAGACCAGGTCGTGCCCACAGTAGTTGGCCTATTTAACAACCTCCTTGATAGGCCCCCTCAGACAGAAATAGTAATGGAACGAATCCATCTGCCCCGACCCCCCCCCCCCCCCCCCCCCCCCCCCGTGATGTAATCTGCTGTCTGATTAACTACAAGCTAAAGGAGGAGATACTCCGGAAAACTAGAAACAGAATACACCTCACGTACAGGGGTGCGGATGTCCAAATATATTAGGACCTCTCCAGCATCACGCTTCAACATCGCAGGGACCTTCATCCCTTGCTCGAGACCCTGCACAACAGGGGCATACACTACCGCTGGAAGTTCCCCTTCTGTCTGTCTGCCTCTACACAAGCCCACACCGCTTCGCTACGAGTACCAAAGGATCTCCAATTGTTCTACGACACCCTAGACATACCACTGGTCGAGGTTCCCAACTGGTACGCATAGTTTTGTCGCACTCCGCCCGGGAGAGATCCACGTAGAGAACAACCCATGGAGGTCCGAGAACTGAGGCACCGAAGACAACGCTCCTCGTCTGGACCCAGATCCCAAACTCCTCATCGAGGCTCACAAAACTGATCAAGCCCCACAAATCCACCACAACCGCGCAGAGCCTGTCGAGATTACTGCAAAGCCCACATGGATCCCTTTACCACATGAAAGGGTTAATTCTGCCTGGTTCATATGAATGACCAGTGGATTCCTCTGCAGAGCTCTGGGAGCAAACAAATAAGGAAGACACAAAATGGTCTCAAAGTATGCTCAGCTTAAAGCTTAAGGCTGCTTTCACACTGGGGCGGTAGGGGGCATCGGCGGTAAAACAGCGCTATTTCCCCAGTTGTCTTCCAGGACAGTCCTTGAGAGATGGAGTCCCTCCCATCGACCCAGGAAACACATTGCCAAACAGTTCAAAAGGCGGTCCCTCAGGTCCCTGGTCAGTCATTTGTGTTTCCTCCGTCGGAGGAACATGTTGCCAGGAACCAGGAGAAGGACTCTATCTCTCAGGGGCTGCTTGAGGGGAGCGGAGCCGCACAGGGGAACCGGGTCCTATCCAGCGACGCCAATCTAGTCCTACCTTGAAATCTTGGGGCTCGGGTACCGTCCAGCTGACAGGAGCAGACCCGTTACCCCCCTCCTTCCAGTGCCGAGGTGTGCCAGGGACAGGTCGGTGCAGGTTCCCCCCAGGAGCAGTGCAGATGGATTCTTCCATCACAGCTCCTTACTACAAACAGCGGTGGGGGTCGGAGACGCCGAGCGTCATTTTTGGCGGAACCGCGTCATCCTGTGTGCCAAGACTTCCGGTTCAGGGTCTCTACAGGCACAAGGAGGAGGGGAAAGCCCACGCTGAGGCCTACAAGTCCCGACCAGCGTCCAGCTATACCGGACTAGCGGCGGGACCCGGAGCGTGAGGGGGACCATGGAAGCTACTTCCCAGGACACTCCGGTGGAGGCAGGCACCAGCCAAACCCAGGTAGGCTGCTGGGCAAGCCCTTACTGTGGTTTTTTGCTGGGGTTTTTTGTTGTAAGGCTGGGATTTGTAGTACCCCATGGTGGTGGTTACCTCACAGTCCCGGGTGGATACAGTGGTGGTTGCAGCACAGGTGTTTTGAGAGTTAAAACTTTTCCTGATGCTAAAATAGTTTATTCTTTATTTTAGGGTAAGGAAGCTCCAAGGGAAGACATGTCAGGCCGCTAAAAATGCCCTAATTGTGGAAATAAGTTGTCCTCAGGCTCTAACAAAGCCTTATGCAAGCAGTGTATTGCAGGCTTACTTAAAACAGAGGCAGACTCTCCTTTGGCGAAATTCCTTGGCTCCTTTAAAGATGAGATGGCATCAACCTTTAAATCTCTCCGCGAGTTAATCGCAGATGTAGGCACGTCTGCTTCCACCTGTAAAGCAGCTGCGATTTCCTCCTCACCATGCCTTACAACACCCAGCTCTGGGGAGCCCCGTACAGTCAGGGAGCATAGCCCCGTGTTAGTTAGCCCTGAATTCTCTGACGCAGACTCAGATGAGGATCAGGCTGTAGCTAACAAAGTCGCAAAATACAAGCTGTCTCTGGAGGATGTAGACGAGCTGTTGAGCTCCATTTATGATACGCTGGAAATTGATGAGGAAGAAACTCAATTGACCAGACATGATCAAATGTATGAGGCTCTGGGGAAAAAGAAAGCTAAGGTATTCCCTATACATAATGTGCTTTCTGACCTTGTCCGCAAGGAATGGGCCGAGCCAGATAAAGTCTTCTTCCCAAATTCCCTAAAAAGGAGATTCCCCTTTGATGAGAGCCCAGAGGCGGTCTGGAATAAAAATCCTAAACTAGACGCCCCTCTGTCCAAAGTCTCAAAGCAGTCTGACCTTGCTTTTGAGGATATGGGTATTTTAAAGGACCCAATGGACAGAAAAACAGACATAGTCTTAAAGAGGGCCTGGGATGCTTCTATGGCAGGTTTAAAACCAGCTCTGGCCACTTCTTGTGTTGCCAGGAATCTAGAGTTCTGGTTAGCCCAACTAGAAGAGCATCTAAAGGCAGGCACGCCTAGGGGGGAGATCTTAAAAACCTTCCCTATGCTTTTTAAGGCGACAAGTTTCATCTCTGACGCTTCCACTGATGCCATAAAATTTACGGCTAAAACAGCGACGCTTTCTGTCGCAGCTAGGAGGTCAGTCTGGATGAAAACTCGGGGGGGGGGGGGGGAGACACGGCGTCTAAAACACGCTTGTGCAGTGTCCCCTTTTACAGGAGACTTAGTCTTCGGGCCTGAACTAGATACCGCCTTGGAAAGAACGGCGGATAAAAAGAAAACCTTTCCAATTAAAAAGAAAAATTTTCAAAGAAAATTTTTTCGTCCCTCAAAGGAACCCTCCAAGTCAGAGAAGGAGTTCAAGCCCAAAAAGCATTGGACAGTACAAAAAGGGAAAGGGGGCATACTTTTTAACCGCCCCAATTCAAACCCTAAACCCCAGTGACATCAGGGTCCCGGTGGGAGGAAGATTAATGAACTTTCTCCCACAGTGGGAAAAGATAACCTCAAACGAGTTTGTCTTGAACATTATAAAAAGAGGGTATGCGCTGGAGTTTCACAGCGATCCACCCTCCAAAGTTTCTTGTGACAAAGCTTCCAAGACACTCAGAAAAGGCCAAGGCCTTACCTCTGTTAATAGGGGAAATGGTGGATCAAGAGGTATTGACACCAGTCCCTATTCAGGAACAGGGGGACGGTTTTTACTCACACATTTTTGTGGTAAAAAAGCCGTCCGGGAGATTCAGACTAATCATGAACCTCCGACCTCTGAACCGCTCCATCCGATACAAAAAATTCCGGATGGAGTCTATCTACTCAATAAGGAATCTTCTCCAAAAAGAGGTGTTCATGGCTACCCTGGATTTAAGGGACGCCTATCTGCATATCCCAATAAGGAAGGAATGCCAGAAATTTCTTCGGATGGCGATTCAGATGGACACCAAAGTTTATCATTTCCAGTGCAGAGCACTTCCTTTCGGACTGTCGTCCTCCCCGAGAATCTTTACCAAGGTTCTCGGGGAGGCATTAGTTCCGTTAAGACTACAGTCAGTCACGATTATTCCATATCTAGACGACTTACTCCTCACGGCCCATTCGGAGAAGCAACTTCGTCAGGACCTAGAGTTGACACAGCTCAACCTGAGGCAGTTGGGGTGGATAGTCAGTCTGGAAAAATCCAAGACTACCCCAACACAGGAAATTTTGTATTTGGGGTACAAGATCCTGTCAGTAGAGCAGAGGATAGTCCTGCCGGAAGAGAAGATATTGAATCTACGCCACAGAATGTCTTTTCTTCAAAGCAGCGCCAAGTGTACAGTGAGGGAGGTGATGTCGGTCTTAGGACTGATGACAGCAGCCATTCCAGCTGTACAATGGGCCAGGTTCCACCAAAGAGACCTTCAGAGGTTTCTGTTGGAACAATTAAAAGACAGGGATCTGGAAGAAGAGGTTTCAATCCCCACCAGAGTAAAGCGCTCCCTCTGGTGGTGGAAAGACTCAGAGAATTTGAGCAAAGGGGTTCTCTGGATCTCTCCCGTCACATCCATACTAACTACGGATGCGAGCAGCTGGGGCTGGGGAGCCCACCTCAACGCAGATTGGGCACAAGGCAGGTGGACGGCAGAGGAGAAGCTCCTCTCGTCCAATTGGAAAGAGCTAACAGCGGTCCTCAGGGCTCTGTTATTCTTTCAGAATACAATACAAGGTCATCGTCTACAGGTCCGTTCAGACAATATGACGGCTGTAGCTTATATAAACAAGCAAGGGGGCACCAGAAGTCGTCGACTAATGCTGGTGGCCAATCGCATGTTTCTATGGGCACAATCCAATCTGGCATCCATCTCTGCAGTTCACCTGAAAGGGGAGCTCAACAACACTGCAGATTTCTTGAGTGGACAACGAGTGTCGAATCAAAAATGGTCTCTACACCCGGAAGTGTTCAAATATATAGCAGCTTACTGGGGAAAACCAGTAGTGGACCTGTTTGCAAGCAAGCAGAATGCAAAAGTTCAAAATCTTTGCTCGCTACACCCAGGAGATCAGCCCTGGGCAGTAGACGCCTTACAGATCCCATGGACCTTCAGTGAAGTTTCTAGTAGAGAAAACGTGTTTTAATCTTAGTGGCACCGTTTTGGCCCAAGAGACCATGGTTCACAACGTTACTACGGTTGACAGAGCAACCTCCTCTGAGGCTTCCCTGCAGACCAGACCTTCTGTCGCAGGGACCTCTCTTTCATCCACAAGTATCCATGCTGAACCTCTCAGCGTAGTTACTGAGGAGGAAATTTTGAGGAGCAAGGGCCTGACTGACAGAGTGATTCAGACCTTGCTACAGAGTAGAAAGCCTGTCACTCAGGCCATTTACAGGAAGGTCTGGAGAAAATCTAACAGCTGGTTGAACAACCGAGGTGAGGTAAACATGGATACAGCAAATATCCTGCAGTTTCTACAGGAGGGGATAGACAAAGGGCTAACTCCTAGCACTATTAAAGTCCAGATAGCGGCCTTAAGTGTGTACTTAGAGAAAAGATTGCAAGAAGATCCTTTCATTGCTAGGTTCTGTAAAGCAATCTCCAGACGCAAACCAGTTAGAGTTAACATCGCCCCATCCTGGGATCTATCAGTCGTTCTAAAGACATTTTTGGGGTCACCTTTTGAACCTATCTCAGAGGCCTCTCTAAGACTGGTCACTTTCAAGACAGTACTACTTGTGGCAATCACTTCAGCACGCAGAGTTAGTGAAATCCAAGCTCTCTCGGTCAGAGAGCGCTTCCTCCAAATTCTGGAAGACAGAGTCATCCTAAAGACAGACCCTGGGTTCTTACCAAGGGTGGCATCTAATTTCCATAGGTCACAAGATATTGTCCTCCCTTCTTTCTGTCAGAGGGCTTCAAACGAGAAAGAAAGGTGTTTTCATTTATTAGATGTGAGGAGGTGTATCCTAGAGTATCTTAGGGTAACCAATCCATTCAGAATCTCAGATTCACTTTTTTTGTTCTTTTTTCCGGACAACGTAAGGGGCAAAAAGCTTCTAAAGTCACCATAGCTAGGTGGATTAGGCTAGCTATAGCAGAGGGCTATAAGACAGTAAACAAAGATCCTCCTGGGGGTATTAAAGCCCACTCCACAAGGGCATTATCAGCATCCTGGGCAGAAAGAGCTGGTGCCACCCCGGAGCAAATATGTAAAGCAGCCACGTGGTCAAGCTTTTCCACCTTTACAAGGCATTATCGACTAGACTTAATGTCCAGTCAGGATCAGGCTTTTGGGAGAAAAGTTCTCCAATCCGTGGTCCCCCCCTAATCTGGTGAGTACTTGGGGATCCTCTCAAGGGCTGTCCTGGAAGACAACTGGGGAAAACTGGAGTTAGACTTACCGGTAACTCCTTTTCCAGTGGTCTTCCAGGACAGCACGATCCCACCCTTTTTTGATTATGTGAATGTACTAACATTATTACCTGTTATGGTTATGTTTTTGCAGTTCCATCCTTCGGTTCTTGGTGAATGACTGACCAGGGACCTGGGACCTGAGGGACCGCCTTTTGAACTGTTTGGCAATGTGTTTCCTGGGTTGATGGGAGGGATCTCTCAAGGGCTGTCCTGGAAGACCACTGGAAAAGGAGTTACCGGTAAGTCTAACTCCAGTTTTTTAGCACTGCTTTACCGCGGTATTCGGCCGCTAGGGGTGCGGTTTTAACCCCCGCTGACGGCCGAAAAAGGGTTAAAACCGCTCGTATAGCGCGGCTATAGCCGCGGTATTGCCACGGTATAGCCGCGCTGCCCCATTGATTTCAATGGGCAGGAGCGGTTTAGGAGCGGTGAATACACCGCTCCAAAGATGCGGCTTGCAGGAGTTTTTTTCTTCTCCTGTCAGCGCACCGCTTCAGTGTGAAAGCCCTTGGGCTTTCACACTGAACAAACAGCAGCGGCTGTTTTGGGTCGGTTTGCAGGCGGTATTTTTAGCGCAATAATGCCTGCAAACCGCCCAGTGTGAAAGGGCTCTAAGGGTCAACGCCCAGACTGCCGTGGAATGCTGGTTTACAATGAAAGAGCCAGTTAACAAGATGGACTGCACCCTGATCCTTGCAAATGCAGGAGAATAATATTACAATTAGCTCTTACTTACCAATATATGTTTGTAACTATCATAATGTATGAGGGGGTTCCTAAGTACTAAGATCACTATTACTCATTTCACTCAGGTCCCTGACTAGGACCTAAACAAAATGCATGATGAGGACAACTTATACCTCAGGAAGCCGAGCAAGGTCCTACATTTCCCCTAAAGCTCCTCTGTATCTTCTTCTTTAATGGAACCCCACCATACATGCTCATTTAGTTACAGGGATTTATTTAGCAATCGCCCTACCATGGCGCTCATTTAAGTAGATGTAAGATACTCCATGATATGCAGGATTGCCTGATCCCCCTCTGCACCCCTCAGAGGGCCACTCCCTCACATAATGTTTCAATACCTCAGACCCTCATGAACTGGAGGGGGGGGGGAGAATGGGAGAGATCCCTAGACCAAATCGCAAAACATCCTAGGACAGAGCCCAACACCTGAATACGGGGACACCTGTTGACAAATTTTTCTCTCCCCCTCCCTCACCATGATTGAGGTGACCATGGCACATGACAACACGCCTCTCTGGTCAATCGGGATCTCCCTCCTTATCCTAATCCCCATCATCCAAATTAATCCATAGCGACATATTGGGAACAGAGCTGTTAATCCAAAGCCCATGCACATAAGGCTATCTGCATAGGCCACCCCCCTGATGAATGAGGATCAGCTACACCATACTCTTCAATGAGGAGCTGCCATTCCATACATCAACCTGAGGGAACAACAATAACTGAAATGATGAAGACCCTTCATCCCTCGCACTGCCTTTTTTGCACAAAAGGCTACCCCTTTTTATCCTTCCTCCCTGGAGGTAGACCCATACCAACAGATCTCAAATACTACTTTATCCCCTATATTCTGCAGAAAAACCCTAAATAAGTGAAAAAGGATGACCCCACCCCCATAATTTTAATACTATTCATACTATTATGAATAGTATTAAGTATAATGGTATGAATTAAGGGGGATTCTTAGGAATGATACCCACTACTTGTTCGGTCAATAAGCGGAAATCCTCTTGTGCAAGGAGGTAGGGTGCTATACAGACACTTACAGTCGTGGTTACTTTTATGTTCTTCTCAGATATCAGTATATCATTGCTATTGTTTAAGAGTTCTCTTTTTCTTGTTTGCTTAGCAACAGATGATTGTGCCTTTAAATAGGTTTCCTTGTTTAAAGCTGAACTTGGGCATTTAGCAGCTTGCTATTGTTTGAATCATATCCTAACCCAGGGAGTCAAACATGCTTTCTTAGGTTTTGAACACTACTACCTTTTACCTCCACATACGTGACACTTCGCCCTGTGGTGGCAGGGTTGAAATAGAATACATTTGAATCTATCCCGCTAGGGCATCACCAACCCCCACACAGTGATCGTAGAACAATACTGGTCATATTCGGAGACTCGCGTATTGTCTATGCACTGTACCCCACTGACATCTGTTATTACAGGACAGGAGGGCTGGTTATCACTGTCGTCGGATATACATTAATAAGAGGAAACACTTTTTCCTCTCTCTCTCTATTCCCCTTACCCTCCTCACCCTTCTTTCCTATCCCCATATCCTCCCCACTATTCTATACTAACTCGCGGAAAACTTTACCTGGATGCAACATGGATCCATGAATCATCACCCTCAGGTCAAGCTCTATTCACTGAATACACCCGAAAAAAGCTCTAAACTCCCTTTTAACCTTATAAAAACAAAAAGCAGATGTGGTTTTCTTACAAGAAACCTATTTTAGATCGGATAACATCCCAAAACTCCATAACAGTAATTATCCTACAGTTTACCATACCACTAATAATGAATCAAAATCCAATGGAGTATCCATCCTAATATCCAGAAATTGCCCTCTTCAAATACAGGAAACCCAGAATGACGAACATGGTCGCTATATATTTCTTAAAGGAAAACTCTTTGACAAACCCTTTACTTTAGCTAACTTGTACACACCCAATAAGCTCCAAGTTCCTTTCTTCCGCAACACTCTACAACTCCTGGAATACTGATCTTAGGGGGGGACTTTAACTTGGCTCTTACCCCCACTCAGGATACTTCATCAGGCATATAGATCCCTCAAAGTGATCAAGATGCAAATGGGCAACTTAACGCTTCATGATACATGGCGCACTCTACATCCCAACACTAAAGATTTCACCTATTTTTTGGAACCACATAATAGATACACCTAGAATTGACTATTTCTTTATTACACAGGAAGATCTCCCATCTCTTTTTAAGCGAATCTATAGACCCAATGCGTATATCGGATCATAATCCCATCTCCATGACCCTTTCATTCCCAATCGCGACCACAAAATCAATGACATGGCGCCTCGACAATACCCTCCTAAACAATCCTGAGACATTGGAGGCCATAAATGGACGTCTACTGCAATATTTTCACGAAAACGATTCCAAGGAGACAGCTCCCTTGACACAATGGGCTGCACACAAATGTGTTTATAAGAGAATTCATCTCCCTGGCCTCAAAACGGAGGAAAGCTCGCCAAGCATGCATTGATGAGCTCTCATTACGTATTCGCTCTCTAGAAAAATTGCACAAACAATCACTAGCCACATAAACACTAAATGATTTAATTCAGACACGACGAGATTTACTAGAGGAGCTAGGAAAAGCAATTAAACGAAAATAGGTGCTAATGCAGAGACTATTCTATGAATTTGGCAATAAATCAGGGAAATTGCTGGCCAGAGCCCTCCAAGCTAAAAAGGCGGCGACAACGGTTCACTCGATCAGGGATCCCCTAGGAAACAAAATTACCACCTCCCAAGGTGGGAGCAACAATTTGTCCAATTCTACTCTAAACTATATAAGTTAAAAGCCCCAAATGTGACTAAAAAAAGATAATGAGAGAAGAGAACTGATCATAAACTACCTAAAACAGTACAGTTCCACAACCATACCTTCCTCCGAAGCCTCGGCTCTGAATCACCCAAAATTTTTGGAGGAAATCAACCAGGTCTTGAAACAACTAAAACCAGGAAAGAGCCCAGGTCCTGACGGACTAACTATTGGTTATTACAAAACCTTTGCTGACACGCTCATGCCCCACTTCCTGAAAACATATCTTCTTCCCCTCATACAAATGAAGACCTGTTATGAACACACATAACAGTGATGCCAAAACCTGGAAAAGATGCCTCCATAGTATCAAATTATAGGCCCATATCCCTTCTTAATGTAGACCTAAAAATTTACGCAAAAGTACTTGCAAACTGCCTACTACCACTACTACCCAAATTGGTATCGTTAGATCAAGTTGGTTTTATCCCGGGTAGGGAGGCCAGGGATAACACCCTGAAAGCTATCGGCCTACATCATTGGTTATCTTCATCCCACAAACCTGTCTTCTTCCTATCACTTGATGCGGAGAAGGAGTTCGTCAGGGTGGCATGGGACTATATGACAGAAGCCCTCAAAGCACTAGGCATATGTGATTTGCATGCTCCAATTTATCCTTGCTCTATATTCAACGCCAACAGCCAGAATTCGAGTCAATGGCCACCTGTCAGACGCCTACTCCATATCGAACGGGACGCAACAGGATTGCCCCCTGTCCCCTCTTATATTTGTGCTAACCTTAGAACCTCTGCTCTACAGACTGAGAGCTAATCTTGACATTAAAGGAGTCGAACTAAAAGGCCGTCAATACAAATTAGCAGCTTATGTGGATGACATTCTGATGTTCCTTACCGACCCCATTACCTCAATTTCCAACCTATTGAAAGATTTTTCTCTATTCAACACACTCTCCAACATCCAAATCAATTTTTCAAAATCACGGGCGCTGAACATATCTCTCCCTCAATCCTCTTTAACTCGCTGCCAAAATAACTTCCCTTCGGATGGGACTCGCACGCCATTACCTACCTCGGGGTCCAGCTCCCGGTCAAATTATCCGAGCTATACTCTAGAGATTTCCTTACACTATAGAACACACTATAGAAGGATATGCTTTGTTCATTTTTCAATTTCAGATGTCTACAACCACTTTAAAATTACACTCTTAGTGCAATTCAATGGGGCTAGATTGACCACAGACCTTTTGTGTATATTTCACCCTCATTGCAACTGGAAATCAATAGACAAGTGGATTTTCTGCATTTAAATGCCGTCACAAAGTAAAACTTAAGGCAAAACATTTTTTTTTTTCATTTTGGATAAACTAAGGAAGGGTTAGAATCCATGTCAGGTTTTTTGTTTTTTTTTTTACATCTGTGTCCTATTGGGGAGATTTATTTTCACTTTCTGCCCCCTAGCCACAACAGGAAGTGAGAGATAAGCTCTCCAAAGTGAGGCAATCCACTGGTTGTCACCAGGATTCCTGTCCCCATTGATATTTTTTCCTTCAGTTACTGTTTTAGGGACAACCCACAATTTGGGATTTTCTTTCACTTTCAAGGATAATAGTAAATAGGACAAATGGAGAGGGTGAATCTCCCTAATGGGGGCACAGACAACAATTAACAAATGTTCTATACCCGCTCCACTCTTTTAAAAGCTAAAACAAATGCCTTTAGTTATACTTTAAGCACACGTTTACAGACTATATAGGACCAGTGACTCCAGTTTCTGTCCTCAAAGGGGTTTTACAGCCTTTACCCCTACTAAAGAGCCTATGGGTCACAGGATGTTTATGATTTAAAACATGTAATGTAGTAAGGAGCAGCACTGCACTATTTAAATTATATTCTGCTAGTAAGGACATTTTTAAAAATATCCAAAAATTTGTCCAATACGTGTTTAGATGCTTAAGTTCTATATCCAGTGCATACAATTTCAGATTGTTATATTGTATTTTGTTTATATTGCTTAAACATTGAGCTCTAGCTATGAGTAGTTTAAGTGAGCTTCTGTGTATTTTTTTTTAAAACCCCAGCTATATGTAGTGGAATTAAAGCACATTAGATTACTAAGTAGAGCCTGGATGTTTGGGTTTGATAGAACTTCTAATAATGATACATTATTGTATGTTTAATAATTCTTGTAGATCTCGCAGCTGGAAAAAGATAAAGAGGAGCTTCATAATCAGATAATCAGCATTGATCCCACAAGAGATAGCAAACGCGTGGAAGCTCTTTTAGCAGAAAAAGTCCAATTGTGCCAAACTATAAAAGATTTAAGAGCTGAGGTGACAGAACTTCGAGCAGCAAGAGACCACTATGGATCACAAGCTGAAAATGTACAGAGATCACAAAAGCAGCTGTATAGTGAGACCCAGGCAACTATCCGATCCCTTGAGGTAAATGTTCATAGGACTGAGTATTAAGTTAATTTTGTTAGCATTGTATGAGGATACACTAATATTTATTCAGTGTTTATTCATTTTTGTCAAAGTGTTAGATACTTGTGATATATGTTGGGATATACACAGGAAAGGATTGGTGTCAGGTATATTTATCAAACAATAAAATAATGTCCTATTACATGAAAAGTATCCAGCGACATACACAGGATCCACACCGCAGCACAACCAGAGGACTAAATCCAGAAAAACAGAAAGCTGAGAAGCTGGCACTGGTGTGCGAGACCCGCTGAACTGTCAAGGAAGCAGCGTTTGCAGTGTCTAGTTACGCATATGGATAAGGAAAGTCTGTGGAGCTGACAGGCAACACTTTTCAAGGACATCCACCCTTTCTCAAGTGTAACTGCTGCAAATTACACAGCTGTTTTAATCAGAGACCCTGATAGACTACAATGCTTAGAGAAATGTTATAATTCTACAGGCTGAATTAAAACATTTAACATTGTTTTGTTAAAGTAATTCTAAAGCCTTGTTTTTTTTTTTCTTTAAAATAATAAACACATCATACTTCCATGCTCTGTGCAATGGTTTTGCACAGAGCAGCCCCGATCCTCCTCTTCCCCGATCCCCCGCCGGTGTTTCTTGCCCCTCCCCCTTGATGAGTGTCCCTTCACAAGCACACACAGAACGTGGCTCAGTCCTGCCTCTGCTTCCTCCTCACTGGCTGTGATTGACAGCAGTGGGAGCCAATGGAGGAGAGAGTCCTGAGAGAGCCCCGCCACTTCGCTGGCTCAGGCTCTGGAAAGTATTAGGAGGGGGTGTGCGGGAAGCTGCACCCTGAAGGTTGTGTACCTTCAGGCAAAGAATGCATAAAGGCAAAAACCTTCAGCCTTTACAACCACTTTAAGTTTTACCAGGTGAATATCCAGGCCTCTGCTGAAGCTGACTTTGACTGTAAGATTCTTCAGGCAGCACTGTATTCTGTTTAGCCCCATCTGTTAACCTTATGGTTTTTTGAAACTGAACCATCCTTATTTTCTAAACTACTATTCTGGCACTGACAGCTTGGCCTCCAGGTGTCATAACAAACGCATGGTCAAAATTTGTACTTGCTTTTTTCCACTTTATTTGTAATGTGTGTGTGTGTGTGTGTGTATATATGTATATGTATGTGTATGTATATATGTATATATATATATATATATATAATATTTCAGCACTTTTTAACTCTGTTAAAATAAAACAATTGCTCTTATTAAAATTATTTTGTTTATGATACTCAAAATGCACCCTAAAAATCCCATCCTACACTATTTGACTTGATGAATACGCACTCAGGATGTGGTGCAGTTAGAATCTTATACTCTCAGTATTCAGGTTCTCTTTTCTCTTTTTTAGTAGATTTGCAGTCAACAGGACTAAGGAGGTGTCTGCTTCTCTGAGAACAATTTTGTAACCTGAACATGTAAGCCTATAGCAAGGTCAACAGTAGCAAATATTTTAGTATAATCTGTAATGAAATTCAGTAAACATTACTGACACAGATTAGAAAGTTTTCTAGTGATTAGTCCTCTGCATTTTGCAAGTGAATCATCTGAGCAGAGGTGAACAGTTTGATGTATTTGTCCCTCGGTCTTTGAACACAATTGTTATGTGAGTTTACACTGGTGCCTATTCATCTTCTAGGCAGAGAAGCAGTCTTTGAAGCTGAGCCTTGAACGGCTGGAAAATGAGCTTCAGTCGACTACAGAACAAAACGACATTTTAAATAAGAAACTGCTGGAAGCTGAGAGAAAGGCTCATACACTCACTAGCAAAGTAAGTAATGTATTACTTCCAAAAATTGTCTGTTAAAGTTTGTTTTTAGATAACAGCTTAAACACATTCACAGTTTTTTTAGGTTTTTTTTTTTTTTTTTTTTTTTTTTTTTGGACACAAAGATCCATCTGTTACATTTTAATAGTGAGTATCCTGACTTTTATCCAGGAACACAGCTTATTGTTATTAGAGGTATTAAATGCATGGCCAGGAAGTTATTAACATACCTGAGAACTTTTGAATGCCTGTGAATAGGGTCAGCCTAGGTGGTATAGCAGTGCAGGGGTCAGGTGTGTCATGTACAGAGTGCAGGGGTCAGGCATATGTAATAAATACAGTTTAGAAGTCATAAGTAAATACAGCCCAACTCACAGCACCAACTTTTGATTACCGCATATGCATACACACTGCATACATGTACCTGGTAACTGATACAATGTCCCCAGCCTGGTTGGGTGGGGAAGGGGGCAGTAAATTACTGCAAAGTGGGAGTGTGAGGGGATGCAAAATGGGGTGTGCGAACGTAAATTATGGATCTGACCAAAAGTTCTAAAAGGCTGTTACCTATAGAGCCAATTATAACTGTGGTGTTCCAAATACAGGAAAACTGATGAAAAAATGCTTTACTTTTAGAAACAAGTATACAACTGTTGTTACCCATAGCAACCAATGTAAAACTAGTAAAAAGCCATTGTAAATATGTACATCAAGTTCTTTCTTTCAACACAACAGGTAACCACATTCTCAAAACTGTCCCTGCCCATCCCTCAGGCTCACACATCATAGAGAGTATACAGTGGGGAGAACAAGTATTTGATACGCTGACGATTTTGCAGGTTTTCCTACTTGCAAAGCATTTAGAGTCTGTAATTTTGTATCATAGGTACTCTTCAACTGTGAGAGATGGAATCTAAAGCAAAAATCCAGAAAGTCATATTGTATGATTTTTTTTTTTAAGTAATTAATTTGCATTTTATTGCATGACATAAATATTTGATACATCAGAAAAGCAGAACTTAATATTTGGTACAGAAACCTTTGTAATTACAGAGATCATACGTTTCCTGTAGTTCTTGACCAGGTTTCCACACACTGCAGCAGGGATTTTGGCCCACTCCTCCTTCTCCAGATCCTTCAGGTTTTGGGGCTGTCACTGGGCAATACCGACTTTCAGTTCCCTCCAAAGATTTTCTATTGGGTTCAGGTTTGGAGACTGTCTAGGCCACTCCATGACCTTGAGATGCTTCTTACGGAGCCACTCCTTAGTTGCCCTGGCTGTGTGTTTCATGTCGTTGTCACGCTGGAAGACCCAGCCACGACCCCTCTCCAATGCTCTTACTGAGGGAAGGAGGTTGTTGGCCAAGATCTGGCGATACATGGCCCCATCCATCCTCTCCTCCAATACGGTGCAGTCGTCCTGTCCCCTTTGCAGAAAAGCAGCCCCACAGGATGATGTTTGCCCCTCCATGCTTCACGGTTGGGATGATCTTGGGGTTGTACTCATCCTTCCTCCAAACACAGTGAGTGGAGTTTAGACCAAAAAACTCTATTTTTGTCTCATCAGACCACAGGACCTTCTCCCATTCCTACTCTGGATCATCCAGATGGTCATTGGCAAACTTCAGACGGGCCAAGAAATGCACTGGCCTGAGCATGGGGACCTTGGGTGCGCTGCAGAATTTTAATCCATGACGGCGTAGTGTGTTACTAATGGTTTTCTTTGAGACTGTGGTCCCAGCTCTCTTCAGGTCATTGACCAGGTCCTGCCATGTAGTTATGGGCTGATCCCTCACCTTCCTCATGATCATTGATGCCCCACAAGGTGAGATCTCGCATGGAGTCCCAGACCGAGGGAGTTTGACCCTCATCTTGAACTTCTTGCATTTTCTAATAATTGCGCCAACAGTTGTTTCCTTCTCACCAAGCTGCTTGCCTATTGTCCTGTAGCCCATCCCAGCTTTGCGCAGGTCTATAATTTTATCCCTGATGTCCTTACACAGCTCTCTGGTCTTGGCCATTGTGGAGAGGTTGGAGTCTGTTTGAGTGTGTGGACAGGTGTCTTTTTATACAGGTAACAAGTTCAAACCAGTACAGTTAATACAGGTAATGAGTGGAGAACAGGAGGGCTTCTTAAAGAAAACATAACAGGTCTGTGAGAGCCGGGATTCTTACTGGTTGGTAGGTGATCAAATACTTATGTCATGCAATAAAATGCAAATTAATTAAAAATCATACAATGTGATTTTCTGGATTTTTGTTTTAGATTCCATCTCTCACAGTTGAAGAGTATCTATGATAAAAATTACAGACCTATACATGCTTTGTAAGTAGGAAAACCTGCAAAATCGGCAGTGTATCAAATACTTGTTCTCCCCACTGTATATCCCTGCTTGTTCTGCCAGCCCCTACCTCTATCCGTAGATATTCAAATCCTTTGTCAACAACCTTGATTGTGCACTCTGCAGAGAACTGTGGGTTGAATGCACTTCCCACATCTGCAAAGTGCAGAGTCAATGTTTTTCAGTCCAGATGGTGCAAGGAGTTCACTTCTCTTCTTCCCGCTCTTCAGCCGGCCTGCAAAGAATATCAGCCCCTCCTCTGCGCAGTGGTATATCACTAAGACAGGCAGTGCAGAGTGCATGACTTGCATGAAGGACATCATGCACACAACTTTAAGCGGGCCCTCCTGGAGATTAGTCATTCTGGAAATGACCCGGCAAGCTGATCTAAATTCCAACATTGCCATACTTATTCTGGCAAGTTCTCAGTTTTTGAGGGTGATTGACTCCATCTTATTGTTTTTCTATGCTGTGGTGTTTTGAAGCTCTGCAACTGCCAAATTCAGCTTGAAGTCCCTGCAACTGCTGGCCTATGCATTTCCTCTTTATCTAGTTGCATTATTAACACCCCTGGTTGCATAACCATGAATTTATTTGATGACATTAAATCTAGAAAATCGTTTCCAGCTTGTTCCGGAGAGCTGAAAAGGTAGTTCCAATAAGCTAATTGAATGGGTGAGCAAGCTCAATTGTGTTTTATGATGTCTACCATGAGTGGAAAAATAGGAAACCAAAACAGGAAATTTTGGAGGCAGCATTGCATCCCCCCATTCTTCAAGATTGTGCCCCCAGCCTGTTGGCTGGGCGATCACACCCACAATTCTTTCCGGATGATACTTACTGACTTTGTGTTCCTCATTACATTACTGGTGCACGAGCTAGAGACACTGGCCGCCTGACTCTTGCTCATATAGCCTCCCCTGGCAGGTGCGGGGTTGGTTGGGTGGGGGTGGGGGAATATGGAGCATAGTGTGTGGTGTGGTTTTTTTTTTTTGTATGCTTTTGTTTATATTTTATTTATTTTGATACGTCTGCTCCTGGCACAGGGTTAGTGGCGCCGTATCCTCTTCTCCTGCAAACTTTTTCCCCACTCAAGTATGACCAGTGGTAAAAAAATATCATGGAATGTGCGCGGTTTGAACTCTAAGGTTAAGCGTTCATTGGTGTTTCAATTTTTGCACCATCCGCACATATGTATACTACAGAAGACTCACCTGGTGGGTGGGAGGGTGCGTAGCTTAGTGAGGGAAAAAAAGTATTTTATCCCCTGCTGATTTTGTACGTTTGCCCACTGACAAAGAAATGATCAGTCTGTAATTTTAATGGTAGTTTTTTTTAACAGTGAGGGATAGAATAGCAACAATATCCAGAAAAACGCATTTCAAAAAAGTTATAAATTGATTTGCTTTTTAATGAGTGAAATAAGTATTTGATCCCCTATCAATCAGCAAGATGACTGGCTCTTAGGTGTCTTCTATACAGGTGATGAACTGAGATTAGGAGCACTCTCTTAAAGGGAGTGCTCCTAATCTCAGCTTGTTACCTGTATAAAGGACTATAAAAAGAAGATGATTTGTTGCACTGGACTAAAAACAAAAAAATATAAGAAATAAATGTTACAAATAGCTGCTAACACAATATTGTTGGGTACAATAGAAAAAATGAGGGGTAAGAGGTGTAGTGCTAAGAAATGGTGGTAATAAACAAAAAGTTAATTCATAATTGAATAAAAATTTTGATATATTATTCAAAAGCATAGTCCATCAGGAATACTCAGAAGACTGGAGAGAAAAAGCCGTCACCAACACCCAATATAACTGACTCCTACCGCCAGTGCCTTGGATATACACAGTATAAAGATTTAGAGTTGGTCAGAGCCACGCTTCATACTGCTCACTTAGTTACAGAGATCCTTCTTCCACTGACCCACCAGATGCAATCAACCTCATCTCGGCAAACACTTGACTAAGCAGTATGCTCCCAAAGGTATAGCACGGCGGCCACATATGTAGAAAATGGAAGAAACACTCTCATTACGCAGACAACCGACAGAAGAGTCAATTTATTTAGTATAAAATTGTATCAAAACTCCCATGTAATATGTAGAATACAAGCAATAGGAAAGCGTCCAGCACTTCCTACCAACGAGATGGTGGCCACTCCCCCGTCCACAGCGCTACGTCACGGGTCACACGTCATAACCACTCCCCTGAAGATGTACGTTTGTGACGAAACGTCGGGTTGCACAAGGGACGCGTGACGTAGCGCTGTGGACGGGGGAGTGGCCGCCATCCCGTTGGTAGGAAGCGCTGGACGCTTTCCTATTGCTTGTATTCTACCTATTACATGTGAGTTTTGATACAATTTTATACTAAATAAATGTACTCTTCTGTCAGATGTCTGCGCAATGAGAGTGTTTCTTCCATTCTCTACATATGTGGCCGCCATGCTATACCTTTGGGAGCATACTGCTTAGTCAAGTGTTTGCCGAGATTGGGTTGATTGCATCTGGTGGGTCAGTGGGAGAAGGATCTCTGTAACTAAGTGAGCCGTATGAAGCATGGATCTGACCAACTCTAAATCTTTATACTGTGTATATCCAAGGCACTGGCGGTAAGAGTCAGTTATATTGGGTGTTGGTGACGGCTTTTTCTCTCCAGTCTTCTGAGTATTCCTGATGGACTATGCTTTTGAATAATTTATCAAAATTTTTATTTTAATTTTGATGAACTTTTTGTTTATTACCACAATTTCTCAGCGCTACACCTCTAATTCCCTGTAATAAAGGATTGTCCAGAGAAGCAATCAATCAATCAGATTCCAATCTCTCCACCATGGTCAAGACCAAAGAGCTATCACACTGGCAAGGATGTCATGGACAAGATTCTAGACCTACACAAGCCTGGAATGGGCTACAAGACCATCGCCAAGCAGCTTGGTGAGAGGTTGACAACAGTTGGTGCGATTATCCGCAAATGGAAGAAACAAAAAATTACTGTAAATTTCCCTCGGTCTGGGGCTCCATGCGAGATCTCATCTCTTGGAGTTTCAATGATCATGAGAGCGATGAGGAATCGGCCCAGAACTACACGGGAGACTCTTGTCAATGATCTGAAGGCAGCTGGGACCATAGTCACTAAGAAAACCATTGGTAACACACTACGCCGTAAAAGACTAAAATCCTGCAGTGCCAGCAAGGTCCCCCTGCTCAAGAAAGCACATGTGCAGGCCCGTCTGAAGTTTGCTAATGAACATCTGAATGATTCAGAGGAGAACTGGGTGAAAGTGTTGTGGTCAGATGAGACCAAATTCTAGCTCTTTGGCATCAACTCAACTCGCCGTGTTTGGAGGAGGAGAAATGCTGCCTACGACCCCAAGAACACCATCCCCACTGTCAAACATGGTGGTGGAACCATTATGCTTTGGGGGTGTTTTTCTGCTAAGGGGACAGCACAACTTCACCGCATCAAAGGGACGATGAACGGGGCCATATACCATCACATCTTGGGTGAGAACCTCCTTCCCTCAGCCAGGGTATTGAAAATGGATCGTGGATGGGTGTTCTAGCATGACAATGACCAACAAAGGAGTGGCTCAAGAAGAAGTACATTACGGTCCTGGAGTGTCCTAGAAAATATGTGGAGGGAGCTGAAGGTTCAAGTTACCAAACCTCAGCCTCGAAACCTTAATGACTTGGAGAGGATCTGCAAAGAGGAGTGGGACAAAATCCCTCCTGAGATGTGTGCAAACCTGGTAGCCAACTACAAGAAACGTCTGACCTCTGTGATTGCCAACAAGGATTTTGCTACTAAGTAATGTTTTGCGGGGGTCAAATACTTATTTCACTCATTAAAATGCAAATCAATTTATAACTTTTTTGAAATGCGTTTTTCTGGATATTTTTTTCTCTCTTCTGTCTCTCACTGTTAAAAAAAAACAAAAAAAAAACAAAAAAAAAAACAAACCTACCATTACAATTGTAGACTGATCATTTTTTTGTCAGTGGGCAAACATACAAAATCAGCAGTGGATCAAAATACCTTTTTCCCTCACTGTACAAAAGCCCTGGGTGGGTTACCATTGTCACTTCACACACTAATTTTTCTAGAGCAGTCAGCCTCTTGGTGCACAAGTCACTCCCATTTAAACTGTTGCCTATGGATCTGGATTTGGATGGTCAATATGTAATTTTTTTATATTGTTATACACAGTCTACAGATGGTGTTGGTGGGACTTTATTTCCTGCCGGCAGCACCGGTCAGGCAGCTGTATACTTTATCGGCCCGTTTGGCTTCTTTCCCTATTGAAAATATTTTGATTATGGGGGACTTTAATATGGTGCCAGACCCTGAACGAGATAGGATGTCTCCTACTGCCACCTCAGGCCCCAAATTGCAGGCATTGGAGGACGCCTTTCAACTTGTAGATGTTTGGTGGTGGTGGAATCCTGTGTTGAGAGCCCATACCCGCCACTCGGCTACCTATAAAACTTTTTCTAGTATAGACCTGGCTTCTCTGGGGGACCGATCCTCTCCAGGGTCAGGGATGCTACCATTCTCCTCCTGGGCATTTCAGACCATGCCCCTCTTGTTTTGTGTTTGGGTACCTCTGTGTCTCCTGCTGAGGGCCTTTGGAGATTATCGCAGTTCTGGTTAACCAATCCGAGAGTTGACATGCCATACCGTAGTGAGCTCCTAGATTTTTGGATTAGACCGGATGCCTCGGTTTCCCTCTCTGTGAACTGGGACGCACTTAAAGCCTTTTCTAGGGGCAGTTTGCAAGCAAATATTCGGATGGTAAAGATGGAGATGGGGGCTGAAATAGCTGCGACAGAGGTTAGTACTTCTACTTTAGAGGCTACCTACATGTAGACGTGTGACATCCAGGTGTACCAGTCATTGCAATTGGCATAATGTATAGTCGTCGTCCTCCTCCGTACAGAGGCTACTAATGGGCACCTGTTCCATCTTTGAACAGGGTGAGAAGACGGGACGTCTCCTTGCCTGATTAGCCAGAGAACAATTTGACCCTGTCTCGTTCTACTGCATTACTGATTCTGCTGGGATGGTGGTGATTGTAATAGATGATTTTGTTCACCTAAACAGACTCTGCACAAATTAATGCTTGCTTTGCTTTGCTGCATATTACCAAGACCTTTATGCATCAGAGACCACCCACTCGGAGGAGGCTGTGGCTGTATACCTGGAGGACATTGATCTTCTTAGCTTAACTGATACATATAGAGATAAGATGGATACTCCTAAAACCTTGGAGGAGCTGCAGTTGGCCGTTATATCCCTCCAATGGGGAAAACTCCAGGCCCGGATGATTTCCCGGTGGAATTGTTTAAAAAATATGCTGATCCTCTCCTCCCTGTTTACCAAAAAACACTACTGGATGCGTTTTGAGTCAGGCTCCCTGCCTTCATCCAGGAGAGAGGCGGTGATTGTAGTCCTCCCTAAGCCCAGCAGGGACTCTGATCTTTACTCTTCATTTAGGCCCATCTCGTTGCTTAATGTGGATGCCCTAGCAAAGGTCTTGGGCCTTCACCTTAATATAGTAATTAATGTATTGGTACATCTGGACCAAACTGGGTTCATACCAGGCAGGAGAACGGACATTTAATATCTGTAGACTACTCACTCATGTTGCCAGGGCAGCTGAGCACAGCCCGGGGATAGTGGTCTCTCTTGACGCTGAAAAGGCCTTTGATTCAGTAGAGTGGCCCTACTTCTGGGCTGTCCTCCATAAGTATGGGTTTGGTCCAATTTTCATAGCCTGGATTTGCATGCTGTATATCACCCCATTGGCTAGAATTCACACAAATAATTAATTGTCCCCACGCTTCCCCCTTGAGAGGGGTACGAGACAAGGATGTCCCTTGTCCCCTGGTCTATTCACTCTGGCAATGGAACCCCTGGCCACTTTGATTAGGACTGCTGACTCCATTCAGCGTTTTAGAGAGCCCCCGTCCGGTACCTCGCTCCACTGTGGTTTGCTGAATTTTAATACCTGGATAATTAGGCTAACTGTCCCTGTA
Organism: Lithobates septentrionalis; assembly: GCA_037952835.1. Taxonomy (NCBI): domain Eukaryota; kingdom Metazoa; phylum Chordata; class Amphibia; order Anura; family Ranidae; genus Lithobates; species Lithobates septentrionalis. Next base: position 651,434 of record JBBDGP010001320.1, on the reverse strand, counting down.
TTACAACCTTAATTTAGTACCCCTGGTGAATCGCCTATCGCAGCAATGTTTGTCCTTGCGCTCACTCCCACCTACTCCAACTACTAACTGGAGGTCATCTGGGCTGGAAGGACTCCTCGGTGGCCCTGTCTACGTTGCAGCTACCCCTTGGCGCAGGGGGGTTGTTTCTTCCAAACTTTCAGCTGTAAAACTGGGCGGCGGTGCTGGTCATCATCAGATGGTGGTTTTTACAACCCCAAGACAATCCTGCTGTGACCTTGGAGGTGGCCATCGTGGGTTTACAGTATAGTTGCAGAGGGTCGTCCAAGTACATTTCCAGATTTTAAGGCAGCGTTTCAGTTACCCAATCGGAAGCTTTTCAGATATTTGCAGCTCAGACATGCCTTTGGCCAACAGTTCCCCTTGTCGGATTGCACTGGAGTCAGAGCCCATTAAGAAGCTCCTGACCTCCAGGCTGTTGGAAAAACCACTATCCTCCCTATACCTGCACTTATCTATGGCTTATACAACTAAGCTGGATCTACCTCGGGGAAGGAGGAGTGGAAAGCTTGTCTGAGCTCTTATGTTACTACTATGATCTCAGCTAGAGATCAGTTTATCCAGCTTATGTTTATACACAGGGTATACTATACACCTCAGCGTTTGGTGACCATCTATCGGTCTATCTCTCTGATCTGTCCAAGATGTCAGGCTCCAGAGGCTCCTTTCTTGTACATGGTATGGTCTTGTCCCTCCTTACAGTCGTTTTGGACGCAGGTGGTTTCGGATGTTAACTCAGCATGTGGTGTAACTCGGATTGGACCCAAAGATGTTCCTCTTAAATTTTTTTGATGTTTTAATTTAATCCAACACATAAAACTTTTCATCTGCTATGTTTCCTTTTATAAAAATAATAATGATATCTATAGAGGAGTATCAAATCCTAAGGTGTGTACTTATTATATTAGTGGTAATTATTTTGCAAACCATCACTAAAAAATCAAACCAAAAAAAGAGGAAAAAGTCTAAGGAATATCTAACAGCAGTGAATGCTTGGGTGTGCAAAAACAAATAAGAATAGTGAATACTAAAATACAACCTATATATCAATTAAGTATGAAAATTATACATAGGAGGACAGACCATATTGGCCCCATAAAGAATGAGGAAGGACATCTGGTTACAAAGGATGGGGAGATGGCAAAGGTATTGAATTTATTCTTCTCCTCAGTCTTCACGAGTGAATCGGGGGGCTTCAGTAACCAAAACTGCAGTGTTTATCCTCATGACACAACACAGGAAGCACCTACATGGTTAACAGAGGACGGAATTAAAATTAGACTTGAGAAACTTAACATTAATAAATCACCGGGACCAGATGGCTTGCATCCGAGGGTACTTGGGGAACTCAGTCAGGTGATTGCCAGACCGTTGTTCCTAATTTTTACAGACAGTCTATTGACTGGAATGGTACCAGCTGATTGGAGAAAAGCCAATGTAGCACCAATATTTAAAAAGGGCCCAAAAAACATCCCTGGGAATTACAGACCAGTTAGCCTAACATCAATAGTATGTAAACTCTTGGAGGGGATGATAAGGGACTACATACAAGATTTTAGTAATAAGAATGATATCATTAGCAGTAATCAGCATGGATTCATGAAGAATCGTTCTTGCCAAACCAATCTATTAACCTTCTATGAGGAGGTGAGTTGCCATCTAGATAAAGGAAGGCCCGTAGACGTGGTGTATCTGGATTTTGCAAAAGCATTTGACACAGTTACCCATAAACGTTTACTGTACAAAATAAGGTGTGTTGGCATGGACCATAGGGTGAGTACATGGATTGAAAACTGGCTACAAGGGCGTGTTCAGAGGGTGGTGATAAATGGGGAGTACTCAGAATGGTCAGGGGTGGGTAGTGGGGTTCCCCAGGGTTCTGTGCTGGGACCAATCCTATTAAATTTGTTCATAAATGACCTGGAGGATGGGATAAACAGTTCAATCTCTGTATTTGCAGACGATACTAAGCTAAGCAGGGCAATAACTTCTCCGCAGGATGTGGAAATCTTGCAAAAAGACCTGAACAAATTAATGGGGTGGGCGACTACATGGCAAATGAGGTTCAATGTAGAAAAATGTAAAATAATGCATTTGGGTGGCAAAAATATGAATGCAATCTATACACTGGGGGGAGAACCTCTGGGGGAATCTAGGATGGAAAAGGATGATAGTGGATGATAGGCTCAGCAATGGCATGCAATGCCAAGCTGCTGCTAATAAAGCAAACAGAATATTGGCATGCATTAAAAGGGGGATCAACTGCAGAGATAAAACGATAATTCTCCCGCTCTACAAGACTCTGGTCCGCCCGCACCTGGAGTATGCTGTCCAGTTCTGGGCACCAGTCCTCAGGAGGGACGTACTGGAAATGGAGCGAGTACAAAGAAGGGCAACAAAGCTAATAAAGGGTCTGGAGGATCTTAGTTATGAGGAAAGGTTGCGAGCACTGAACTTATTCTCTCTGGAGAAGAGACGCTTGAGAGGGGATATGATTTCAATTTACAAATACTGTACTGGTGACCCCACAATAGGGATAAAACGTTTTCGCAGAAGAGAGTTTAATAAGACTCGTGGCCACTCATTACAATTAGAAGAAAAGAGGTTTAACCTTAAACTACGTAGAGGGTTCTTTACTGTAAGAGCGGCAAGGATGTGGAATTCCCTTCCACAGGCGGTGGTCTCAGCGGGGAGCATTGATAGCTTCAAGAAACTATTAGATAATCACCTGAATGACCGCAATATACAGGGATATGTAATGTAATACTGACACATGGTCACGCACATAGGTTGGACTTGATGGACTTGTGTCTTTTTTCAACCTCACCTACTATGTAACTATGTAACATATTCCAAAAACCAGTGCAATAATATAAGTGTACGGAGTATCACAGTATACTGAGTATATAGCTCAGCAAAGATAGTGTTCATCTGGGCAAAAGCCAAAAAGTGAACGTAAAAGTCCCTGAAAGGGGTAGGTATATGTGAATACTGGAAGTCTATTGCTAGATGGATGGAGTGCTCATAGTTAACCCCACAACCGTCTGAAAACAAACAGTCTTCATATAAAGTGAGTAGAAGCTGTTTTGAAGGGATCCTTAAATACAGATGGATTCTTCACTCATGTAGATGGTCTCGACATAGAGAAAGGAAAGCAAAAGGATGCCCTTAACAGACAAGGTGGACTCACAGGCCCTTGGCGGTGAGTCAAGCGAGGTTGTACCATCAAGCGGTATGGGGCGGCAATCCGTGTGGAAGTCTTGTATGGAGTCTCATCAGAAGTCATCGGATGGTATGCCAAATCGGGATCGGGAGCCTCCAGGATTCTGCTTCGGTCACCGAGTGGTCATTTCCTCAGTGGCCCATCACATGAACGAGTAAGCAGAGGAAAAAAAACTTCCACATAGTGTAAATCCTTTTTAGAAAACGTTGTAGCGTTTTATTGAGGAGTAATTTCCAAAAAGTTACAAAAAAAGGGCAGTAAAAACTTGGCTCAAAATAACAAAGCAATAAAAAAGATATAAAAAAATTGGTATAAAACAGCGCAGTGAGTGATGGTGGGGTATATTCATAGAAACCCGACGCGTTTCGCCTTCAAAGGCTTCTGCTGGGGTAGGGATACCTGATCACTATTACCTGATTATTAACATGTGTTCTATTATTCGTTAGCGCCACACTTTATTATTACTTTTACATTTACAACGGTCAGATTGTTGTGTCGGCTGCTTCACTATACATTCCTTAGGAGTTGGCGCAATTTCTACACCTTACATTCACATGTTTCCTTTTATGCTCACAGAGATATTATGTTGGAAATATGATCGCCCCCCCCCCCCCCCCCCCCCGCTGCCGTTTCTTGGCGTTCTTCTGTGAATAGCATTTTGCCTTTATATAAGTTTGCCTTTATATAAGTTTTACCTATCTTAATCGAACATGTCCTAAGAAATTTTACAAAATTTCGTTAGTCTGGATAGACTTGTGGGGTATAGAGGTTGATGGGTAGCTGCCGCCTTGCTGTGAGGTTGCTGGCAAGCACCTGCTGCTCCCTAGCTTAACATGCTCACTGACTAATGTATTTGCTTCCCCCCTGCCCCCTCCCCTCCCTTATTCTTCCCCTGCTCCCATTGGATAGTATTTGTGCAATATGGTTGTACAACGTATTTAAATTTTAGATTTTCTGACATTGGCTTTTTAAACACTAACACATACTCCTTTTTGTATTATACAGGTTGATAAACTAAAGCATTCCCACAACATTGAAAGTACCAACATAAAATTAGAAGCTGCCAGAGCTAGGAATGAAAGTGAGAAAAATAAAGACAAGATTCAAAGTCAGCTTGAAGGTAGTGTATTCCTAATACAATAGACAATTATTTTAAAACATGACCGGACTTGAAACATGCATATTGCGTTTTTTGTTTTGTTTTTGTTTTGTTTTTTGTTTTTGGCAAAGTAGTTCTTGTGCAGTAATTATGGTGTTGTTTGATTTTAAAAATGTCAACCTTCATAAAAAATATGATACAAGGCTCATTCTGGGTTCTCCTTAGTTCACATCTGCACAGGAGATGTGTAAGACGCAAAACAGCAGTCAGATGGGTTTGCAGTACCTGACTGGACTGACTGTTTAAGGCCTGTTTATATAGGCTTGAGCATGTCTAAGAACAGTGTGCATGTAGAAAGCTTTTACAAAGTATTTGAAAAGCTTTCAACAAGCATTAAACAGCTTTTCTGTAGCCTTCAGATCACTATTCAGCTCCTTGTTTGGTGGTGGTGGTGGGAGGAGTGCTGACTGTCACTTCAAACAAGCTGATTGCAAGCTTCAGTAAGCTTCAGTCCTTTAAAAGTCTGCTAAAACCAGCAGGCCACTTCACCTATTTAGACCTATGTTTAATATGCCCATTCTGGAACTAAAGTTTTTTTTTTTTTTTTGTTTTGTTTTTTTGAAGGCTTTAAAATACTTGCCAAATGCTTTACACTTAAATATTCTATAGGACCTCAGTGCAATCACTACAAAAAAGAAAACTGCTATAATGATATTTAAAGGATTGATATTTAAATGTCAATTCTTGGGTTGTTATTCATGTAAAGCTCAAAAAAGGAAAGGATATCTAGCTTTACATGAATAACAAGTGGTGGTGAAGGGATCTGTACTGAAAGAAATATATAGAAAGATATATCTATACGAACATATGGTATCTTTGGAAGCCCTGTATGTGAAGAAGTTTGTTTAAATTGGATTGAGCCATATAATGATTATCCACTCGAAGACCAAGCATTTTATTGCACTTTTTGTTTTTACTAACAAAATGACTTGTAACCCCCAAACATTATATATATATATATATATATATATATATATATATATATATATATATATATATATATATATATATATATATATATTATATATACATTTTTAGCAGACATTCTCTGGAATAGAATGACGATTGTTGCAATTTTTTCACAGTATTTGCGCAGCAGTTTTTCAAACGCCTTTTTTTTTTGGAAAAATACAATTAAAAAACAATATATATCCCATTTTTTTTTTGTATTGTAAAAGATGATGTTACGCCAAGTAAATAGATTCCTAACATGTCATGCTTTTAAAATTGCGTATGCTCGTGGAATGGCGACAAACTACGGTACTTAAAAATCTCCACAGGCATTGCTTTAAATTTTTTTTACAGGTTACCGGTTTACAGTTACAAAGGAGGTCTTGCGCTAGAATTATTGCTCTTGCTCCAATGTTTGCGGTAATACCTCATGTGTGGTGCGAACACCTTTTATATATACGTACGTGGCACACATATGCGTTCGCTTCTTTTTTACTTTATTTACTATATTTTTTATTTTTACACTGTTCTTTTAATTTTTTTTCGACCACTTTTATTCTTATTACAAGTAATGTAAACATCCCTTGTAATAGAAGTAAGAATGACAGGTCCTCTTTATGGGAGAGATGTGGGGTCAAAAAGAGCCCACATCTCTCCTTTACTTTAAAAAACAAAAGGTAAAAAAAAATATGGGGGGGGGGGGGATCTTTTGCTTTTAAAAAAAAAATTTTTACTTCCAGCGTAGACCAGAAGTGACATCATGACGTTGCTCCGGTCCTCCAAGGCTATAGAGACGATCAAAGACAATCTACTTTTTTATCGTCTTGTGCGCAGGTGGAAAAGGTAAGGCCCAGAAACAGACGAGTGGTGGGGGGGCATCCCCCCTCGCCGCTTTGGAAAGCATTCCAGCGGCTCATGAGCTGCTCAGAGCAATTTCACGAGAGAGCCAGGCGCTGGCTGAAGAAAAAATACAGTGGTTAGTGCTGATAGCTTCAGCCATAACCCCGGTAAACCACTTGCAAACCACAATGTGTATATATACATATTACAGTCGGCGAGTGCTTATGGACACATTGGACTGTTCTTCTATTATTGAGGGTTGGTTTATCACATTTTCAGCAGAGATTGGTTCATCACAATATAAAGATTTAATTTAATGGTATATTTATTTTTCAGCACTGCGTGGCACTAGTTTGACATATGAATGCTTTACACTTACTTTGTAAAAGTTTTCTGTGCACATCGGCTGCTCACATACTGAAGCCTGTACTATGAAACTCTTGCTAAAACTCTCAGCCAGTGCCATTCTGGCAGAACTTGCCAGGGTAGATAGAAGAAGACATGTAACCTGTTTTTAAAAGAAGACAGAAATGGCAGCCTCTGTAATTCTGTTAGCAATAGTTTTCTTTAAAACTATGTATAGTCGCATTTATTGCACATAATTTTCTGCATGTTTCATAATATTAAAGAATGATGGTGTAATTTCAGTGGTTAGGATTCCTGCCATCTCACATTGGGCTTTACGTCTTGGCCTAGTAAAAAAGTAGTGTATGCTGCTTTAGAGTTAATGATTATGTTCCTAAATAAAATGCAGTAATTATACCTGCCGTTCAGTTGGTTGAAGTTATTAATGTGTAAAAATATTAAGTAACTTTGAGAATGGAAAATTCTATTCGGCAGAATTAGAAACAGAAAATGGGATCCTGAAAGCAACTTTAGAACGCCAAAAGGAGCTCCTGGCTGAGAGAGAGCGTGAATTAATACGTAGAGTGCAAGCTGCCAAAGAAGCAGGCCTACAGGAAACTGCTACAATCCTGTCTGAAAGGTCAGCAATGGCATAAATCTGCTATATTTACTGTACACATACCTGATTGTTCCATTTCGTGTGTGGGGTTCTCTGCCTTTTAAATTTAGATTTTGGCTGCTATGTTTTCCCTTAGGTTGGAATTAGAAAACAGAGTAGCTGAACTGGAGAAGTATAAAGAGGATCAGGACCAACATAACCACACAGAAATAAGTCAACTCAAAGAAAAGGTTCATATTGCTCAGTTAGCAGAAGAATCTGCCAGAAAAGAACTTCAGAATTTAAGGTTAGTTTTAATTTGTATTAATGCTTCAGTGTCCATTTGGTTTTTATAATGGGCTATATTTTAGAAATGTTGCTTAAAGTGGAGCTAAACTCAATGCAGAGACAAATGGCTAAATATTTGTTTTACTGTCTAAGGGCTCTTTCACATGGGGCGGATCAATGATGATCCGCCCCGTGAACATCCGCTTGCTCAGCGGGGATCGCTCCGCCGATCCCCGCTGAGCAGGAAGATGACAGGTCCGTCGCTGCACACTGTGCAGCGACGGACCTGTCAGAGCGCCGCTCTCCCCTATGAGGGATCGGGTGATGACGGACCGTAGAGTCCGTCGTCGCCCCATCCGATCCGAAAACGGATGGAAAAGTAGGTTTTTCCTCCGTTATACTTTTTCGGATCGGAGCGGGTCGGATGTCAGCGGACATGTCACCGCTGACATCCGACGCTCCATAGACCTCCATGGAGTGTCCGTTCAGGTCCGCCTAAAAAACTCACAGGCGGACCTGAACGGACAGTCTGTGTGAAAGAAGCCTTAGAGAGGGGTTTGTATTTTTTGGCCAGCCTTTTTTTGATATTCTGATAGTCAGGAAGACTACTCCACGTCTCTCTGGTTTACCATTACTGCTTGCTGGATAAACCCCCTGCTAATTGTACAGAGTTAATACAGATAAGCCATTGTCCAATGAATTGGCCAAAGGTGTTCTAGTATGCTGCATTGCTGAACCAGAAAATAAGTGTCACTTATCTGAATGTGCTGTGAAGCAAAAAGAGTTGCAAAAAGTCAAAATCACAAGCGGATTTAAAGATAAATAACTTTTTTTCATATGTTCCATCAGGAACTAAATACTATAGAACTGTGCCCTTTCTTGCTAGCTGCAATGTTGGACAGGGTGCCCCTCCTCAGCAAATGAACACCCAACACCTCAGCTAGAAAGGAGACTGGTACTTTGCTAGGGAGCGCCTGTCTCCTAGCACTTGTTTGAGGCAAACGCTGGCACAAGAAATACAGAGGGATGTGTTACGGGGCACCTAGCAAGATTGGACAAAGTACTACATTGTCTCATCAAGAACCAATCGGCTGACTGGTTTGCTTCAAAATAAGCTTATAATAAGTTAAAAATAAGAATTATGGGACTTTAAATGAAGCAGTGACCTGGTAAAGTCATAAAGACAAACAAAGATTTGGGGGGCACACCCTAAAATTGCATTAAAGATAGTGCTGCTATGAGACCATGCAAACAGAACAAAAGATTACAGCGCACACATGCAAAAATGCCATTTAAAACCTGCAAGGCTATTTCAAACACCTGAACATATTCAGCAAAAATATGGGGATTTGGTTACACCATATGGACATACAGTGGGGACGGAAAGTATTCAGACCCCCTTAAATTTTTCACTCTTTGTTATATTGCAGCCATTTGCTAGAATCATTTAAGTTCATTTTTTTCCTCATTAATGTACACACAGCACCTCATATTGACAGAAAAACACAGAATTGTTGACATTTTTGCAGATTTATTAAAAAAGAAAAACTGAAATATCACATGGCCCTAAGTATTCAGACCCTTTGCTCAGTATTTTTTAGAAGCACCTTTTTGATCTAATACAGCCATGAGTCTTTTTGGGAAAGATTTTTGGGAAAGTTTTTCACACCTGGATTTGGGGATCCTTTGCCATTCCTCCTTGCAGATCCTCTCCAGTTCTGTCAGGTTGGATGGTAAACGTTGGTGGACAGCCATTTTTAGGTCTCTCCAGAGATGCTGAATTGAATTTAAGTCAGGACTCTGGCTGGGCCATTCAAGAACAGTCACGGAGTTGTTGTGAAGCCACTCCTTCGTTATTTTAGCTGTGTGCTTAGGGCCATTGTCTTGTTGGAAGGTAAACCTTCGGCCCAGTCTGAGGTCCTGAGCACTCTGGAGAAGGTTTTCGTCCAGGATATCCCTGTACTTGGCCGCATTCATCTTTCCCTTGATTGCAACCAGTCGTCCTGTCCCTGCTGCTGAAAAACACCCTCACAGCATGATGCTGCCACCACCATGCTTCACTGTTGGGACTGTATTAGACAGGTGATGAGCAGTGCCTGGTTTTCTCCACACATACCGCTTAGAATTTAGGCCAAAAAGTTCTATCTTTGTCTCATCAGACCAGAGAATCTTATTTCTCACCATCTTGGAGTCCTTCAGGTGTTTTTTTAGCAAACTCCATGCAGGCTTTCATGTGTCTTGCACTGAGGAGAGGCTTCCGTTGGGTCACTCTGCCATAAAGCCCCGACTGGTGGAGGACTGCAGTGATGGTTGACATTCTACAACTTTCTCCCATCTCCCGACTGCATCTCTGGAGCTCAGCCACAGTGATCTTTGGGTTCTTCTTTACCTCTCTCACCAAGGCTCTTCTCCCCCGATACCTCAGTTTGGCCGGATGGCCAGCTCTAGGAAGGGTTCTGGTCGTCCCAAACGTCTTCCATTTAAGGATTATGGTGGCCACTGTGCTCTTAGGAACCTTAAGTGCAGCAGAATTTTTTTTGTAACCTTGGCCAGATCTGTGCCTTGCCACAATTCTGTCTCTGAGCTCTTCAGGCAGTTCCTTTGACCTCATGATTCTCATTTGCTCTGACATGCACTGTGAGCTGTAAGGTCTTATATAGACAAGTGCGTGGCTTTCCTAATCAAGTCCAATCAGTATAATCAAACACAGCTGGACTCAAATGAAGGTGTAGAACCATCTCAAGGATGATCAGAAGAAATGGACAGCACCTGTGTTAAATATGAGTGTCACAGCAAAGGGTCTGAATACCTAGGACCATTTGATATTTCAGTTTTTCTTTTTTAATAAATCTGCAAAAATGTCAACAATTCTGTGTTTTTCTGTCAATATGGGGTGCTGTGTGTACATTAATGAGGAAAAAAATTAACTTAAATGATTTTAGCAAATGGCTGCAATATAACAAAGAGTGAAAAATTTAAGGGGGTCTGAATACTTTCCGTCCCCACTGTATAGTGCTTTAGATGAAGCATGCAGTCGAATGAAAGGGTCAAAGTTTTTTTATATATTGCAGTGTATCAGAGAAGAAAAATGGTAATACATATTGAAGATAATAATGGTCAGTATCCCAATGCAATTCATATATATTCAATCATATATCAACATGTTGCGCTGTCATGTGTAAGTGATAAGAGGCTCCTCATGTGTCTTCTCCTCTTCCTCCCCTGCACTTTCACTCATTTATTTGTGTGTCTCCTCCCTCCTCTCCCTCCCTCTGCACTCCTCTCCACCCTCATCTCTTCTCCTTCTTCTATGGGATCATCGAGCTTAGCCTGCCAGGCATTACCAGGGTTTTTAAAGAACCTAGAGTTCTCCAGTGATTGCTATACATTCATTGAGCTGTGGTTGATTATACACCTTATGGTGCCTGCATAGTTTGAAGTTCACTTCCACTTGGTATAGCCAGCCTGGAACCAGTGGAGCCTCTTCCCTTTTGTATAAATACACCATGTGATCATTGGAGCCCATTTAGTAGGCTTAACAGCTGAGGCGGTTTATACCCAAACTGAGGGGTGGTTGCTCACTGATGCGCATAAAGACCATCATCAGACCACAGGACATGGTTCCAGTAATCCATGTCCTTAGTCTGCTTGTCTTCAGCAAACTGTTTTCGGGTTTTCTTGTGCATCATCTTCCTTCTGGGACGACAGCCATGCAGACCAATTTGATGCAGTATGCTGCGTATGGTCTGGACACTGACCGGCTGACCCCCCTCCACTCCTTCAACCTCTGTAGCAATGCTGGCAGCACTCATACGTCTATTTCCCAAAGACAACCTCTGGATATGATGCTGAGCACGTGCACTCAACTTCTTTGGTCGACCATGGTGAGGCCTATTCTGAGTGGAACCTGCCCTGTTAAACCGCTGTATGGTCTTGGCCACCATGCTGCAGCTCAGTTTCAGGGTCTTGGCAATCTTCTTCTAGCCTAGATCATCTTTATTTAGAGCAACAATTCTTTTTTTCAGATCCTCAGAGAGTTCTTTGCCATGAGGTGCCATGTTGAACTTCCAGTGACCAGTATGAGAGAGTGAGAGCGATAACACCAAATTTCGCACACCTACTCCCCATTCACACCTGAGACCTTGTAACGCTAACGAGTCACATGACATTGGGGAGGGAAAATGGCTAATTGGGCCCAATTTGGAAATTTTCACTTAGGGGTGTACTCACTTTTGTTGCCAGTGGTTTAGACATTAAGGGCTGTGTGTTGTTATTTTGAGGGGACAGAAAATTTACACTGTTATACAAGCTGTACACTCACTACTTTACATTGTAGCAAAGTGTCATTTCTTCAGTGTTGTCACATGAAAAGATATAATAAATTATTTTCAAAAAATGTGAGGGGTGTACTCACTTATGTGAGATACTGTATATACTGCGGAAACCCCACTCTCTGAATACTAGGACCCTTTTCTTTCTCGAACATCACGGGACACAGATCCACAGTAATTACTGATGGGTTATAAAGGGTATCACTGGTGATTAGACACTGGTACACCCTATCAGAAAGTTCAACCCCCTATATAATCCCTCCCCTTGCAGGGATACCTCAGTTTTGACGCCAGTGTGTTAGGTGATGGACATGTAAAGATGTGCTGTGCTAAGCTCCAAAGGGGAATATCCTATATCTTATACTGGGGCAAGCCAGACAGACCGGATCCATTCAAATTGTCCTTTCGTGGCCGAATTGGATGGTACCCGGGCCTCGTGTCCGAATAAACGAGGTTTTACCTGTAACACTTCTCTTTTTAGAGAGCTTGACCCTGCATATTAGAAAATGGTTTTCTAGCCTAATTTCTAGCCGGGTGCTTTACAGGTCCAGAACTGCAAGATCCCCCTATTCGTAGGGGGCCCCAGTCTCTGACGTTTTTTTTTTAAACGGAGCCCACCATGAGAGGTGGAGATTGGGTCTGTGTAAACTGAACCCTGCGGCTGCATAAGGTAAGAGGAGATTCCACAGAATTTTCTAATTCTAGTAGGTTTTCTCCTTTAAGGTAAATGCATGCTATGCCTATTGTGACCACCGGGGGCTGCCAAGAGCACATACCTTCACATACTGGATTGTCTGTCTCAGTGTTCATGCTTCACAGCGTCTCCAGGCCTCAAAGTAAGATTCATGGGGGGGATTTCTCAGATTTGATGTTCCCCCCAGGGCTAGGGGGAGACCACAGGGGTGTAGAAAGCGGTTATACCGCTCGGGCACCGCCGCCTCCGCCACTATTGCCGCCATTGCCATTTTTAGGCTTTCACTACCAGCCTCTCTCCCTCCTCCCCCTCCCCCAGCCTTCCTCCATGCTATTTCCGGAGGGTCGGCCAGCGCGGGAAGCGCTCGTTTTTTTGAAATTCGAGGGGGGGGGGGGGCGGTAGAGGGGGGGCGGGACGTCGGCACAGGTGCTTAGACTCGGGCCAGCTGCAGGCTATTAAAAGCACTCTGTACAGGTGCACACAGCCTTTGGAGGGACACAGAGCTGACGGTCGCATGTAAGGTGGGACACAGGCATTCTCCTAGGCAGCATTTACTAAGCTAACACCAGATTGGTCATTTGGTAGCAAGGCTTTTTCCAGACTACATCGCTCAGCAGTCAGTGTTCATTTTGTGATACCTCCACCTTGTTGCTTTGCACTATGGGTAGAAGAGGTTCAAACACCCCCAGAACCAGAGACACTAGGGGATCTCGTTCAGGTTCTGAGGACCCCCTGTCTGCAGCATCCTCCCCCCCTGAGGGGCCAGGGACGGCTAGCCAGGGAGAGCCGTTGGGGCCAGGGGCTACACCTGCCTTCGGCACTTCAGCCCCTGTATACATTACACAAGAGGTTTTTTCCTCAACCATTAATGGTTTAGAGGAAAGATTATTGGCCGTGATTACAGCTTCACTCAGTGGAAGAAAACGCACTAGGCCTTCCTCTGTTTCCCAAGACCCTCAGGAAGAGGAGCTCAGGGATAAGGGAGAGGAATCCCTTTCAGAGGATCAGGATGGGACAGATGATTCCTCTTCGGAGAAATCAGGTGGAGAGGGACCCTCTGCGACTTCCCAAGAGGAGAAAGTCTTAGTGCAGATCCTTACTGGATTGGTCCGCTCCACATTTAAGTTGCCCGTACCTGAATCAGTTAAAGAACCCTCTTCTGCTTTGGGGTCACTGAAACCTTCCCAAGCAGCACAGGCTTTTCCTGTTCATAATTTACTTGAAAAGCTCATTTATTCTGAGTGGGATCACCCAGACAAACGTTTTTTTCAGCCGAGAAAGTTTTCAACACTTTATCCGATGGAAGAAAAGTTTGTTAAAATGTGGGGCATACCGGCCATTGATGCCGCCATTTCCTCCGTAAATAATAATCTGACTTGTCCTGTAGACAATGCTCAGATGCTCAGGGATCCTGTAGATAAAAAGATGGAATCCCTATTGAAGGATGTTTTCTCCTTAGCAGGTTCAGTGGCTCAACCTGCAGTAGCAGCGATTGGAGTCTGTCAATACTTAAGAGACCATGTTAAACAGGTCATCAAAGTATTACCTGAACAACAGGCCCAGGGGTTTGCTAACCTTCCAGTGGCCTTATGTTATGTTGTTGACGCCATCATAGATTTTATCGTGCAAACCTCTTGTCTTTCACTAGGGTTGGTGCATATACGTAGAATCCTATTGTTGAAAAATTGGTCAGCCGAAGCACCATGTAAGAAGCTGCTGGCTGGGTTTCCATTTCGTAGTTCAAGGTTGTTTGGAGATGACTTGGATGACTATATCAAGAAAATCTCTGGTGGGAAAAGTACTCTATTACCTGTTAAGAAGAAGAGTAAGCGTCCCTCCTTCAAACGGACTCTTTTCCCAGCGCCAGGGGCTTCAGCCTTCAGGCAGTCTCGATGGCCTCCTCTGTCTGGGTTCAGAAGCAAGAGTCAACCCCAGGAACAAAAGAAATCCTGGGGGAAGAAGCCTATTAGGCAAAACACTAAGACCTCTTCATGAAGGGGGGCCCCCGCTCGATCGAGTGGGGGGGAGCCTGCGACAGTTCTCAGAGCTCTGGCAGGAGGACTTCCAGGACAGATGGGTAATCTCCACGGTAACCTTAGGGTACAAGCTGGAGTTTCAGGAATTTCCCTCTCCTCGGTTCCTCAGATCAAGTGTCCCCAGAGACCCAGAGAAGAAGCAGTCGCTCCTTCTAGTGTTAGAGCGACTTTTGTCGCAGGAGGTCATTATGATGGTTCCCGCAAAGGACCAGGGATTGGGCTTCTATTCCAACCTTTTTACGGTCCAAAAACCAAATGGGGATGTCAGACCCATTCTGGATTTAAGGGATCTGAACCGATTCCTAAGGATTCAGTCCTTCTGCATGGAATCAATCCGGACAGTAGTCTCTACCCTGCAGGGAGGAGAATTTCTGGCATCGATAGACATCAGAGATGCATATCTGCATGTGCCCATTTTTCCTGCTCATCAGAAGTTTCTGCGCTTCGAGGTAGGAGGGCGCCATTTCCAGTTTGTGGCTCTGCCTTTTGGGATAGCCACTGCACCTCGGGTGTTCACAAAGATCTTGGCCCCTCCTCTGGCCAGACTAAGGGCTCAGGGTATAGCTGTCATAGCATACCTAGGCAACCTGCTTTTGATAGACCGGTCGGTAGCCTCCTTGAACGGGAACTTGAGATCCACGGTCAAGTATCTGGAACACCTAGGTTGGATCCTCAACCTAGAAAAATCTTTCCTAAAACCAGTAAGAAGACTGGAGTATTTAGGTCTGATCATAGATACAAGCCAGGAGAAAGTATTTCTACCTCAGGCAAAGATCACGGCTTTAAGGGAGCTGATTCTGGCAGTCAGGACCAAGAAGGGTCCTTCTGTCCGCCTTTGTATGAGGCTGCTAGGGAAGATGGTGTCTTCATTCGAAGCAGTTCCCTATGCTCAGTTTCATTCAAGAATGCTGCAACACAGTATTCTGTCGACCTGGAACAAGAAGGTTCAGACATTAGACTTTCCGATGCACCTGTCTCATGCGGTGCGTCAGAACCTCAATTGGTGGCTCATTCCCGAAAACCTGCAGAAGGGGAAATCCTTTCTGCCAATTACCTGGACGGTGGTAACAACAGATGCCAGTCTGTCAGGTTGGGGAGCAGTTCTGGAACAGTCTGCGGTTCAGGGGATATGGTCCAAGACAGAGAGGACCTTACCCATCAACATTCTGGAGATCCGGGCGGTATATCTAGCCCTAAAAGCCTTGACTCTCAGGTTACAGGGCTGCCCGGTCAGGATCCAGTCCGACAATGCCACAGCAGTGGCTTATGTCAATCATCAGGGAGGAACCCGGAGCCGAGCCGCTCAAAAGGAGTTGAACCAGATCTTAGTCTGGGCAGAGATGCATGTGCCATGCATATTGGCAGTTTTTATTCCAGGGATAGAAAACTGGCAGGCGGACTATCTAAGTCGCCAGCAGTTACTCCCAGGGGAATGGTCTCTACGCCCCGACGTCTTTTGGGCCATATGCCAAAAATGGGGGGTCCCAGATGTAGATCTCTTTGCATCCCGATTCAACAAAAAGTTAGACAGATTTGTGGCAAGGAGGAGGGATCCTCTTGCATGCGGGACGGATGCGTTGGTGATTCCGTGGCATCAGTTCTCACTGATTTACGCATTCCCGCCTATTCTGCTACTGCCACGACTCCTTCGCAGGATCAGGCAGGAAAGGAAGTCGGTACTTCTGGTGGCCCTTGCTTGGCCCAGAAGGACTTGGTATGCAGAAATAGTAAGGATGACGGTGGGTTCCCCGTGGACCCTACCTGTTATCTCAAGGTCCAGTGTTCCATCCTGCCTTACAAACGCTAAATTTGACAGTTTGGCTATTGAGACCCACGTTCAGTAAAGACGTGGGCTTTCAGGTCCTGTCATATCTACCTTGATTAATGCAAGGAAGCCAGCTTCCAGGATGATTTATCATAGAGTCTGGAAAGCTTATGTATCCTGGTGTGAATCCAGAGGTTGGCATCCCAGGAAATATGTCATAGGTAGAATTCTTGATTTTCTACAATTAGGATTAGAGATGAAGCTGGCCTTGAGTAAATTAAGGGCCAGGTCACGGCTTTATCAGTATTATTTCAACGGCCACTTGCTTCGCATTCTTTGGTCCGAAACTTTATGCACTGGGTGATGCGTCTTAATCCTCCGGTTAAAACGCCCCTAAACCCCTGGGACTTGAACTTGGTCCTGGCTGTGTTACAGAAACAGCCTTTTGAACCAATAAGTCAGATTCCTTTGGTCTTGTTGACAAGGAAGTTAATTTTTCTGGTAGCCATCTCTTCTGCTAGAAGAGTTTCAGAATTAGCAGCCCTTTCCTGTAAGGAGCCTTATTTGATTATACACAAGGATAGAGTGGTACTGCACCCTCACCCTAGTTTTTTACCGAAGGTGGTTTCTGATTTTCATTTAAACCAAGACATTGTTCTGCCTTCCTTTTTTCCAGATCCCTGTTCTCCGGAAGAGAGATCACTACATTCATTGGATGTAGTAAGAGCAGTCAAGGCCTATCTCGAGGCAACTGCTCAGATTCGCAAAACAGATGTTTTGTTCGTGCTGCCAGAGGGTCCCAATAGAGGACAGGCAGCGTCAAAAGCTACCATTTCTAAATGGATTCGACAATTGATCATTCAAGCTTACGGTTTGAAACAGAAGATTCCTCCGTTTCAGATCAAGGCACATTCCACAAGGGCTATTGGTGCTTCTTGGGCAATGCATCACCGGGCCTCGATGGCTCAGATCTGAAAGGCCGCAACCTGGTCTTCATATCATACATTCACCAGATTCTATCAGGTGGATGTGAGCAGGCATGAGGATATCGTCTTTGGGCGTAGTGTGCTGCAGGCAGTGGTACAGGGTCCTCAGGTCTAATTGCACCCTACTTGGTTGTGGTCCCCCCCCCCCCCCCCCCCCTCAGTAGCATTGCTCTGGGACATCCCATCAGTAATTACTGTGGCTCTGTGTCCCGTGATGTTCGAGAAAGAAAATAGGATTTTTTAAAACAGCTTACCTGTAAAATCCTTTTCTTTCGAAGGACATCACGGGACACAGAGGTCCCGCCCCTCTTCTAATGCACTATATTGCTTGGCTACATAACTGAGGTATCCCTGCAAGGGGAGGGATTATATAGGGGGTTGAACTTTCTGATAGGGTTTGCCAGTGTCCAATCACCAGTGATACCCTATATAACCCATCAGTAAATACTTTGGCTCTGTGTCCCGTGATGTCCTTCGAAAGAAAAGGATTTTACAGGTAAGCTGTTTTAAAAAATCCTATTTTCACACTGAGGCGCTTTACAAGCGCTATAGCGCTGAAAATAGCGCCTGCAAAGCGCCTGTAAAGTGCCTCTCCTTTCACTCCAATGTGAAAATATAATAAAAAAGCTGCGCTAAGAAAAATTTTAGAAGTATGTCCAGAAGGTTATGAACATCCAATAGAAGCACTTAAAATCTTGCAAACACCATAGTGTGCACACATAAACAAGGTGAAGTGCCCAACCACCGTAGCTGTAGATTAGGCTTACTAGACAGCAAGCATTAAAGGCGGATAGCTTTCAACCCAGCCGGGGCCTCTAATCCTTGCACATGATCACGATAGGGATGATGATTTGGATGGTTGAAATCCCTCACTTATTCCGGCTATGGTATCCATTCCCTCAGTATATAACAAGAAAATTTTTTTGAGAGAGAGCAACCGATGGAGACAAGGTTTGGTATCTTAGACACATGTACCGCTAAGGATCATACTATAACCAAACATCAATACACAGTGATGTTACTCCAATGTGAAAGCCTGAGGGCTTTCACACTGGAGCGGTGCGCTGGCAGGACGCTCAAAAAAATCCTGCAAGCAGCATCTTTGAAGCGCTGTAGGAGCCGTGTATACACTGCTCCTAAAGTGCCCCTGCCCATTGAAATCAATGGGCAGCGCTGGCGCTTTGCAGCCGCTTTTAACCCTTTTTTGGCTGTTAGCGGGAGTTAAAAGCACCCTGCCAGCGGCCGAAAAACGACGGTAAAGCGCCGCTAAAAATAGCGGCGCTTTACCGCCGATGCCCCGCGCTGCTCAGTGTGACAATACCCTTACAAAAACAGCTTTGTGTTTTGAGATGAGACACTATGACCTGAAAACCCCAAGGGGCATAATTTCCGGGAGCTGTGGCAGTATGAACCACATGTGTGCAGTATGAACCACGGGAGCTGTGGCAGTCAAACACAGGGCAGTGTCCAAGGGGACAAAATATCCAAGAAATACAAATGCTAGTGAATTCTGTGAATATTGACAGAGCCGTCATAAGGGGCTTCTATGAAAAACATTAATATGTGTATTGATACATGGTATACAATCTATCCTGAGCTTAGCAGGATAAGTGCACTTATATACATAGCAATGTCAGTGAAGCCAAGACAGAGAGAAGCAAAAGATAAAGACATAAATTGAAGGATGAGAGACTATGCCACCAAGAAAAATAATAAAATCAAGCCTGTAATAAGGTTATGCAAAGTAAAGCTACAGTGCTATAGTAGACAACGTATAGTGGCACATCTTACAATTAAAATATCAAACTGCCTTCCCTTTTCATCTGGAGCTCCCTTTTTAAAAATAATAAAACCTCTTATTCCAGGAACTTTTCCAGGTCACTCAAGTATTGGGGCCAGAGACAGGCAGGCAAATAGCAGTTTCTGAAGGAGCTCAGCATTTGCAGCTTTGTTTTTCTCAGTGCAGAAAGAATTTCTGTATTCACATTTTTGGGAGGCTGCAGATGTATATAGGAGAGGTGGCCATGCTTTGTAACAATATGTCGTGGCACCTGCCCACTAAAACATGCAAGTTTACTACTTATGTTATGCAATGTAATTTTGTATTGCTGCAACTGTCAAGGTTTTATAGAAATTAATAATGGTTCTGGTAAATATTATAACAATACATGTACAAGAAAGATTGCCTAGACACTACCCTATACCAGCAAGTAATGTTTTTTTTCATAACATTTCTTCCAGTATCTGGACAGTGCAGGAGATATGTCCATCATCACACAGACTTTCTATGTGACTAATTCAGGACCTTTCCTGTCTACACGCTGATTTGGGAGCAGTCCCTATACTGAATGGGCTTCATAGGTTAACATTGCCTGAGTGTGGGGAAAAGTCATTGTAGGTGCAGCATCAGCATTTGAGATAAAGAAGAGCAGATCCCTTTATATCCTCCTTTTTTTTTTTTTTTCTTTTCTTTATTATTATTTTAGGAAACCTGGGGACTCCTCAATATTTACATATTCATTTGATTGCCCATTAAATATTTGGTGGTATTCACGTATGCTATGGCTAAACTATTTTCTTTCTTCCTTTTATAGATCTAAACTCCAGCAACAGATGTCCTATGCAGAACAGATAAAGAAAGAAGTATATGATGTAGCAGAGCTCAAACGAGTAAGGTTGCTAATGCATGTACAACATTAATGTTTTGCATGCAGATTACAGGAAACTGGCTTTGTTTAGTTTTTTTTTTTTTTTTATTTATTAGGTAAATATTATTATCAAGTATTTATAAGCAGAAGTTATGGTACAATATATTTTTTTTATCCTGACTATACCTGGTGTGTGATGTCTGCCCAGTCCTAGTTGTAGCTGCTGGAAGGCAATGGCTTTTCCAGCTAGTCCTTTGTCTCCCTTTACCTTCTGTGGTTGTTTCTGCTATTTATTTGGGCTTGTTTTTCAGCTTTCTAGCTAGTCTGGCCACATTTAAATTGGAACTATGGAAAAATCAAATATTACATCTATGAAGTCACTAGCATTTACACAGCAGTTTTTGTTTTTCTGAGCCCCTTCTGTTGCACTATTTTATTACCTAAATAGTTTTCAATTTTATTTTTTTTTAAAAATTATGTGAAAAGTGTGGTGTGCATTTGTATTCAGCCCCCCTGAGTCAATACTTTGTAGAACCACATTTCGCTACAATTACAGCTGAAAGTCTTTTTGGGGATGTCTCTACCAGCTTTGCACATCTAGAGAGTGACATTTCTTTTTCATACTTCATGGGACACAGAGTTAGGCTAATATTCATTACCAACTGGGTTTTACGCCATCTCTAGGTGAATGGACACTTGTAGACAAAGTCTTAGACAGGAAGTGATCCCCTATATAACCCCTCCCATACAGGAAGTACATCAGTTTTTTACCAGTGTCTGCAAGGTGGATGGGCACTTTTGTTTGAGCTCTCTGAGCTCCACGTCTCTAGTCCCACAAAATGTTCTTAAATGAATCAAGGGATTGACAGATTGGATCCATTTGACATAAGCTCTATATGCTTAGATAAATGGTACCCGATCCTCACAAAGAAGACTCAAGATCCTGCAAGGTCTTACCTGTAATGCGACCTCCGGGCGCTGGACCCTGCAAAGTGGAATCCTGTACACCACAGCGCTAAGGCATTCCTGCAGGGTGCTGTACAGGTCAAATGGAGTGGACCTTAAACATGAAAAGGGTACTCAGTCCTTGAAGGTCCTGTGACAGGAGTGAAGTGACAGGAACCTGCTGTGTTGGGTGAAGATTGGGCTCTTGGTTTCTAAGCTGCCCTGCGCTTGGATGGATAAGTGAAATTTACTTATTGTGGGGTATCCCAGTGATTGTAACAATCAGTCAAACTAGCTAGAGGCTGTGCACACCTGTGTGCAGTGACCATACGGGGGAGTTTTGGGCTAGCTGTGGATGTTTGCAAAGTGTACCTTTTTTTTTCTTGTGTCTGTCTGTTTTTACCTGTAAGATGCACCGTTTCGACTTGGTTCGCCATGGCGCATGTGTATTTGCAAGAGCGCTGCTGTGCTCAGCAGTTTGTTTGGTGTCCATAGCGCACACTGCTTCGCCATAGGGGTTGTGCACACTCGGAGTAGCGCATGCGCTGTAGCCTAATCTGGGCGCACGAAGATTCATGTCGTATGCGAATACAGCCGCGCTCGTTCGCCGGGACCGTGCACGTGCGTGCACACAACCGGCGCACAACCAGCTTATTTAAGCTGTGTATGCCAAGCATGCAGTGCTTCCTGAAGGCAGCTGTGGGACACAGAGCAGGCTCTGAACCAGGCATTTGTAGATGTTAATTTCTCCTTACCCGAGTCACGTGAGTCACCAGGTGTTGCTTGGTGTGTTAATACTACACCCAGGTACTCCCTTTTTGTGGCTTGTAAATGTCTTCAAAAAAGAGGAACAGGACCAACGCTACAGGGAAGGGCACACTTATGTCGTCAGTAGCTCCTGATGAGCCTAGTCGTATCCCTAGTGTTGTATCCCCTGAAAGACCAGATGCTTCCAGGCAATCTGAGCCGCTGTGCCTATCTATTATTGTGCCTACAGTCAACGCTGCTCCTTCACCCTTTATCACCAAGGATGAACTGTCCTTGGCCCTAGTCGGGTTAGAGCCCAGGATTACTGGCATGATTGCCTTCATCCTGCAGGATGGCAAGAAACGTGACAGATCCCCCTCCCCTGAGCCTCCTAGTTTGGAGCGGGAATGGGTCAGGGATGGGGAAAAGCTAAAAGCTCAGGATTCTGTGGAGGGCCTGGCAGATGAGTCTGCTTTTGAGCAATCTGGACAAGAAGATATCTAGTTGGTGTCTGCCTCTCAGAGGCTTTTAAACCAGACTCTTACTGAGATGGTTTGTTCTTGCAGAGGTTACTGAGCCCCCCTGGTCCTCTTTGGGGTCCCTGAGGCCTCTTCAGGCCACACAGGCTTTCCCCTGACACCCTCTGTTGGAACAGGCGGTGTATGCTGAATGGGAACATCCTGACAGGATTTTTGTTCCTCCTAAGAGGTTTTCCCTTGTATATCCCATGGATGAAAAGTTCTCTAAGAAGTGGAGCATGCCAGCCGTAGATGCAGCAGTCTCTACCTTAAACAAGAACTAAACTTGTCCGGTGGATAATGCACAGGGCTTGAAAGACCCTGTTGACAAGAAACTGGAGTCATTATTAAAGGCTTCCTTTTCTTTGGCCAGTTCAGCTATTCAGCCAGCTGTTGCAGCAATTGGTATCTGCCAGTCCGTAAAGGATCAGGTCAGAAAGCCAGACAGGCCTAACCAGGAGGATGATCTTGCTGAAAATAAGACAGATAATCCTCGAGCGCTGTGTTTTGCTGTTGATGCCTTAAAGGATTCAATACAGCAGGTTTCTCGTTTGGCTCTCTTGTCTGTACATATGCGCAGACTTTTGTGGCTTAAGAACTGGTCAGCTGAGCTTCCTTGTAAAAAGTTATTGGCAGGTTTCCCCTTTCATGGGGAACGTTTGTTTGGTGATGATTTGGACAAATATATCCAAAAGATTTCCAGAGAGAAGAGCTCTCTACTTCCTGTAAAGAGAAGCGCCAGGTGTCCCTTGTTTAAACCTCAAGGACTGCTTCCTCAGGTGTCTCAACGCCAAGGCAGTTCCACCGCCAACAGGGCGGTAGAGCCAGGGCAAGCCGCAAGGCCAGGGCCAGAAAAAGCCCTGGGTCCAAAGCTCTTCTAAACCCGGCGACAGGCCCTCCTTTTGAGGGGACGCCCCCACTGTATCGGCTGGGGGAGAAGGCTGTTGCACTTTGCAGACATGTGGAGAACAGTGGTTCAGGACAAGTGAGTAACCTCGACTATATCCCGCGCTTACAAGCTGGCGTTACGGGGGGTTCCCCCTCAGAGGTTTCTAAGATCCAGCGTTCCCTCGGATCCTCCAAAAAGAAACTTACTGTTTCGTGAACTACATCATTTAGTGCATCAAGGAGTGATTGTACAGGTTCCTGTATCCGAAAGGGACGCAGGGTTTTATTCGAACTTGTTTACGGTTCAAAAACCAAACTGGGACACAAGGCCAATTTTGGATTTAAGATCCCTGAACCAGTATCTACTAATTCAGTCCTTTCGGCTGGAGTCTGTCCGCTCAATTGTAGCCTCGCTCCAGATGGGAGACTTTCTAGCCTCCATCGATATAAAGGACTCGCATTTACAGGTACCTGTCTTTCAGCCTCATCAGGGGTTCCTGCGATTTGCAGTAGAGGAACGTCCTTTTCAGTTTGTGGCTCTACCCTTTGGGCTTCCCACAGCTCCCGCGTGTTCACAAAGATCCTAGCACCAGTACTGGGTCTTTTAAGGGCCCAAAGGATCTTGGTGCTCGGGTATCTGGACGACCTCCTGCTCAGAGATCACTCACTACAGGCTCTAGAACAGAGCATAACCTGCACAGTGGGATATTTGGAAAGCTTAGGCTGGGTAATAAATACCGAAAAGTCAGCCTTAAGACCAGCTCAAAGTCTGAAGTATTTAGGTTTGATCCTTGATACGGTCCATCCAAGGGTATTTTTGCCACCCGTAAGGATCTGTGCCCTGAAGGATCAGGTGCGTCAGATAAGGGGCACCAGACAACCCTCCATTCCGCTTTATATGAGTCTTCTAGGAAGGACAAACCCTGGATTATCCAATGTTCTTATCTCCTCGGGCTCACAGCTCTGGGGAAATGGTCAAGGACAGAACAGATCCTACCCATCAACGTCCTGGAGTTACGGGCAGGACATCTGGCCCTACAGTCCTGGACAGTGGAGCTTCAGGACTGCCTTATCGTGGTTCAGTCTGACAATGCAATGGCCTATATTAGGGTTGTACCGATACCGAGCATTTGCCCAAGTACTTGTACTCGGGCAAATGCTCCCGATGCTTCCCCCGATACCTAGAAGACAGCTGTGATCGGCGCGTGGGGGAGTTACAAGATTCTCCCCCAGCGGCTTTCGGCGGCTTTAGTGACATACAGCGGTGATCGGTCACCGCTGACTGTCACTGCATCCTCCTCCATGCCCCCTCCTTTCCTCTGTCCCCCTCCGCTGTCCCCCTCCGTTCCGCCGTTCCTCTCTCCTTCTCTGTGCCTCTCCGCTGTCCCCCTCCGTTCCTCTCTCCTTCTCTGTCCCCCTCCGCTGTCCCCTCAGTTCTGCTGTCCCCCTCCGTTCCGCCGTTCCTCTCTCCTTCGCTGTCCCCCTCTCTTTCTCTGTCCCCTCCATTCTGCTGTCCCCCTCTCTTTCTCTGTCCCCTCCGTTGTGCTGTCCTCCTCCTCCTTCCTTTGTGAATGGATAGAGTCAGCTGACTCTGTCCATTCACATAGCTGAAACATTGTAATCTCCTGTGATTACGATGTCTCAGTTTATGAATGGAGAGGAGCCGCTGTCTTCTCTCCATTCATTTTCAGTGCAGCTGAGGCTGCAGAGAAAGAGACTGGGGAATCTCTATCCTCTGTCTCTTTCTCTGTCTCAAGGGGGAGATATCAGAGGTCTGTTAAGACCCCCGATATCTCACCAAAGCCCCCCAACAGGGCTGATTAAAAAAAGAACAAAAAAAAAAAACACACATTGCAATAAAGAATAAAAAAAATATTATTGTAAAAAATAAAAATTGTAAATTAAAAAGTCACAGACATACACCATTCACCCCCCCCCCCCCCCCCCAAAGAAAGCACTGTTTAAAAAAAAAAAAAAAAACACTGTCACGTGACATTAAAAAAAAAGAATCGGTATCGGCGAGTACTTGAAAAAAAGTATCAGTACTTGTACTCGGTCCTAAAAAAGTGGTATCAGGACAACCCTTATCTATATAAACCACCAAGGCGGTATCAGGAGTCATTCAGCTCTAAAGAAGGTGAACCACATACTAGCCTGGGCAGAGGGACATGTGCCGATTCTATCGGCAGTCTATATCACGGGAGTAGAGACCTGGGAGGCAGATTATCTCAGCCGCCAGCAGATCTGCCTAGGGGAATGGTCCCTACACAGGGATGTTCTAGGAAATTTGCCAGCGTTGGGAATGGCCACATGTCAACCTATTGGCATTCAGGTTCAACAACAAGCTATAGCAATTTGTGTCCTGAACAAGGGATCCTCTGGCAATCGGAGCAGGTTCACTGGTAGTTCCTTGGAACCAGTACTCCCTGGTTTATGCTTTCCCCCTGATCCCTCTCCTTCCACATTTTGTTGCGCAGAATTCGGAGAGAGGGGGGTTCCAGTCATTCTGGTGGTACCAGCCTGGCCCAGAAGGACCTGGTTCCCGAAGATTGCGAGACTGGCAATAGACGGGCCATGGGCGCTTCCACGCCGTCCTGATCTACTGTCTCAAGGTCCTATATTCCACCCCAATTTACAGTCTCTAAATTTGACGGCATGGCTATTGAAGCCAGGATGTTGAAGGACTGTGGCATCTCGGGACCAGTGGTGTCTACCCTTGTGAATGCTAGAAAAGCTGTCACTAGGAAGATCTATCTTAAGGTCTGGAAGACTTATATTGCTTGGTGTGAAGCCAGAAAATGGCATCCTCGGAAATACGTGATTGGGAGAATTCTCTCTTTTCTATAGTCAGCTGTGTAAATCAGATTGGCTTTGAGTACAATCAGAGGTCAGATTTCCGCCCTGTCAGTATTCTTCCAAAGACCTTTAGCCTCCGATTCGCTGGTCCGAACCTTTATGCAGGAGGCAATTTGTTTGCTTCCCCCCCATTAGGTCACCTATGTGTCCTTGGGACTTGAGCTTGGTGCTGTCTGTGGTACAGAAACAAGCATTTGAGCCTATCAAGGAAATTCCATTAGACTTGCTGTCACGCAAACTAGCCTTCCTGATGGCCATCACCTCGGCTAGAAGGGTGTCGGAGTTGGCTGCCCTTTTGTGCAGGGAACCATACTTGATCCTTCACCACGACCGAGTCGTGTTAAGACCTGTTCCATCCTTTTTTGCCAAAAGTGGTGTCAGCCTTTCATTTGAACAGGACATTATTTTGCCTTCTTTTTTCTCTCAGCCTTGTTCGATAGAAGAGAGACGACTGCATTCCTTGGACGTTGTCCGGGCAGTCAAGGTTTGTCTAGATCTGCGGAGATCCGAGGATCAGACTCCTTTTTGTTTTACCGAAGGACCCAAGAAGGGGCAGGCAGCTTCCAAGGCTTCCATTGCCAGTTGGGTCCGTCAATTGGTCATTCAGGCCTATGATCTGAAACTTAAAGCTCCTCCCTTTTAGGGTGAGAGCTCATTCTGCAAGGTGTGTAGGAACCTCCTGGGCTTTTCGCCATCAGGTATCTGTGGCTCAGATTTGTAAGGCTGCTGCCTGGTCTTAAGTGCATACGTTCAAAAATGTTATCAAGTGGATGTTCGAGCAGCCGAGGATTCTGCTTACAGCTGCAGTGTACTGCGGGCTGCCGTATAAGGTCTGATGGCTATTGTTTGGCAGGGTCTCCCTCTCTTCAGGGCTTTTGCTCTGGGACATCCCAGTAGATAATGAATATTACCCTAACTCTGTGTCCCATGATGTATGAAAAAGAAAATAGGAGATTTTTTTTGTCATACTTACCTGTAAAATTATTTTCTTTGTGTACATCATGGGACACAGATATCCCTCCCCTATTTTTTGAGGATTCAGTGCTTGCTACAAAACTGATGTACTTCCTGTATGGGAGGGGTTATATAGGGAATCACTTCCTGTCTAAGACTTTGTCTACCAGTGTCCATTCACCTAGAGATGGCGAATAACCCGTAAGTAATGAATATTAGCCTAACTCTGTGTCCCATGATGTACTCAAAGAACAGGAATTTACAGGTAAGTATGACGAAAAAATCCTATTTTTTGCCCGTTTTTTTCTTTGCAAAATAGCTCAAGCTCTGTCAGATTGGATGGGGAACGTCTGTGAACAGCAATTTTCAAGTCTTGCCACAGATTCTCAATTGGATTTAGGTCTGGACTTTGACTGGGCCATTCTAACACATGAATATGCTTTGATCTAAATCATTCCATTGTAGCTCTGGCTGTATGTTTAGGGTTTTTGTCCTACAGGAAGATGAGCCTCCGCTCCAGTCTCAAGTCTTTTGCAGACTAACAGGTTTCCTTTTAAGATTGCCCTGTGTTTGGCTCCTTTCATCTTCCCATCAACTCTGACCAGCTTCCGCATCCCTGCTGAAGAAAAGCATTTCCACAACATGATGCTGCCACCACCATGTTTCACTGTGGGGATGGTGTGTTCAGGATGGTGTGCAGTGTTAGTTTTCCACCTCACATAGCGTTTTGTTTTTAGGCCAAAAAGTTCAATTTTGGTCTCATCTGACCAGAGCACCTTCTTCCACATGTTTGCTGTGTCCCACACATTTTTTTATTTTTTTTTCGCAATCCGCAAACAGGACTTCTGATGGATTTCTTTCAACAATGGCTTTTTCTTGCCACTCTTCCATTAGGCCAGATTTGTGGAGTACACAACTAATAGTTGTCCTGTGGACAGGTTCTTCCACCTGAGCTGTGGATCTCTGCAGCTTCTCCATAGTTACCATGGGCCTCTTGGCTGCTTCTCTGATTAATGCTCTCCTTGCCCAGCCTGTCAGTTTAGGTGGAAGGTCATGTCTTGGTAGGCTTGCAGTTGTGCCATACTCTTTCCATTTTCGGATGATGGATTGAACAGTGCTTTTATATCCTAACCCTGCTTTACCCATCCCCACAACTTTATCCCTGACCTGTCTGGTGTGTTCCTTGGCCTTTATGATGCTGTTTGTTCACTAAGGTTCTCTAACAAACCTCTGAGGGCTTTACAGGACAGCAGTATTTATACTGAGAATAAATCACACACAGGTGGACTCAATTTACTAATTAGGCGACTTCTGAAGGCAATTGGTTCCACTAGATTTTTGTTAAGGGTATCAGAGTAAAGGGGGATGAATACAAATGCCCACCACACTTTTCAGATATTTATTTGTAAAAAATGTTGAAAACCATTTATCATTTTCCTTCCACTTCCCAATTATGTGCCACTTTGTGTTAGTCTACCACATAAAATTCCAATAAAATAAATTTATATTTTTGATTGTAACATGACAAAATGTTGAAAATTTCAAGGGGTGTGAATACTTTTTCAAGGCACTGTAGCAGCATTGTTACCCTGTGGACAGAGCAGTCTCAGATGGACATGCAGTTTTTAAAAGGACTTTAGGTAAGTGACATTCGAAGTCGAATTCAGTCTAAGGCCCCTTTCACACGAGGCGGACTCCATTTCTACGGAGCCCGCCTCGGTCCGCCGGCTCAGCGGGAGATCTGTCCGTTGATCTCCGCTGAGTCGGCGGATGACAGGTCCCTCTCTGCTCATTGAGCGGGGAGGGGCTTGTCAGGCGCCGCTGCCGCCTATGGAGGGATCGGATGAAAACGGACAGCCTGTCCGTTTTCATCAGATCTCACCCGATCCGTTCCGCCAGCGACGGACCTGGACGTAGAGCCATCCGTCTGCTTTTAGTGGAACGGACCGGGTCAGATGTCAGCGGAC
Source organism: Lithobates septentrionalis (assembly GCA_037952835.1). Taxonomy (NCBI): domain Eukaryota; kingdom Metazoa; phylum Chordata; class Amphibia; order Anura; family Ranidae; genus Lithobates; species Lithobates septentrionalis. The sequence goes on along the minus strand of JBBDGP010001320.1, from coordinate 622,656 downwards.
ATGTCTCCGCTGACATCCGACGCTCCATAGACTAACATGGAGCGCCCGTTCAGGTCCGCCGTCAAAACTGACAGGCGGACCTGAATGGTCCGATCGTGTGAAAGGGGCCTAAGGCTAGGTTTGCGCTGCAAAATTGTGCGCTTTCCCAACACCCAGAGAAATGTGCTGCATTTTAGCAGATGTACAGGAGTGCCATTAATTCTTAATGGAACCCCTATGCATCGGTACCCCTGCATGTTTTAGCACACCCCAAACAGGTGTTGTGTGATTTCACATAAGGATTAGGGATTTCTTTCCCTGTGTTTCTTGCGGGTAGGGCAGCCCATTCAAATGAATGGATTGCCCTGCACAAAGCCTGCACACGTGAACCCTAGGCTAACACTTTTTAAGCAGTTATGGAAACTGTTTTCTATTGGATACAAGGTTTAGGGCTGGTTCACACCACAAGAACGCACCCCAGATCCTTTCTAGATGCATTTTTGATGCTTTCCAGTACAGTCCAGGGCAGGAAAAATGCAGCATGTTCTACTTTTTTTTTTTTTTTTTTTTTTCTGGAACTGGAACTGGAATGCCCTGGAATTGACCGCACTGGTGTGAACTACGCCATTGGAAACAACATAACCTGCTTTCCATGCATTTTTTGATGTAGAACCAAAAAACGCACTGAACTGCATGTGGTGTGAACTGGCCCCTAAACCCTATGTATAAGAACTGACTGTTGGTAAGCACCATTGTCAGTTTTAAATCGCTAGTCCTGAAACTTTTTTGACATCTTGGCCTGTTGGATTGGTAGGAATAACAAGTAATAAAAGACACGGCCCACAGGCCACATGTTGGGCTCCAGGGTCTTAGAAGAAAAAATTCTTAGCAGACAGGTCACCTCTTTGAGTTATTGAATGGTTATTTCAAATATTACCCCAACAGTGATTTATGATCACACTATGCATATTGTGGTATCCTACAGTAGTCTTCATTTATCCTCCAGAAACACTGATTTTTATTTTTTTTTTAAACAGGAAATGAAGGACTTACAAATTCAGATAGCATCTTTATCAGAGTCTGAAAATAACTTGCTGCGTGCTAATGAGAAACTGAGGGAAAAGGTAGAACATCTCCAACAGGAAAATCGCAGCGCTAGAAGCCAAGCAGAAAAGGCCCAGCATGATGCAGAAAAGTGAGACTAACTTTTTATTATGGTTGATTTTATTATATTTTAATGCAAGAGAAGTCTGTCTATAGTTATAAGCAATAACAGTAAGTCTTTATGCTATAATTTAGGTCCAAACATTTAAATACATTTTGTTGTAAAAAACACACATTTTTGCCACGTGAAAAACAAGCGAAAAATGCAGCAAATCGTACAGTAAAACATGTGTAACCCACAACACACCACAATGTCCCATGAGCTACTTTTGCCACGTGTAGGGCAGCCCTCTGAAATCAACAGGCTGACCTTATGCATGTAATTTGAAAACGCGCCAAAAGACATGTGTTCCCACTATGTCGCGGTGTGAATGGAGCCAAAAGTGAACTTGGTGTGTTTACATAAGAACAATGAAACATCTGTGCATTTCTGAACACATGGCAAACCACAAAGAAAATGCAGGCTTTGCCATTGCGTTTCAGAAACGCTCTGCAAACGCACCAAGAGGCTTGGTTAAAACGTATAAAAAATATGCCCAAAAAAAAAAACGCATGCAAGAATGTGATTTCCTGCTACTCTGAGATATGAACGGGGCTTGACAGCTGAGCATCTCCATCCACCCCACCCCCCCCCACCCCCCCCTTGTACTTGTATAGAGCTGGCCATACACTATGCAGTCTGATAAGGTTGTAAACCTCAGTCATGAAATCTGAACTAAGCACATATATCTGTAGTGTTTTTCTCATCTCTCTCCAAAGCTCTTAAGTGTCATTTCTCTCTGGTGCTTTGTTCCTCTGTTATCAGCATGAGTCACTTCTGAGAATTTGTCCTGACACATGAGGTAAAATTGTGACGGGGGCGAGAGCTCAGCACACAGCTTGTCTATTCAGAACACAGCTCTGTATCCTTCTCTCCTGTGCTGTTTGTGAAGGGGGATGTGTCCCTTTCCTCCAATCAGCCTTCGCACACTGTAACTGTAGCTCTCCGCCCCCTCCTCTCTGCTCTTGACAGATGCAGAAGAAGTTTATTACAAATCTGCACTTTTTAAGGGATGTAGAGAACAGAAAACTGCAAGATAAACAAGAAAAACATATGTAGGAGGATTTGTTTCATGTCTGTGTATCATCTGAGGCCATTTACTTCACTGGGTATATGTGAGGGTTTACATCCACTTTAAGGTCTCATTTCTCTTTTTTTTTTTTTTTTTCTGGATTGGTCTGGGATAGTATATGGGATTCTTTAGGTATCAACAAAACGGTGGCCGTCTGCACACAGACAGCGATTCTCTGTTGCATAAATGTGAGTCAGATGGGTAAAAGATGGCTTCAGCTTCCATTCTTCACCTGTACAGAACTCCTCAGACATGTTTTGCTCTTTTTGGGGCTTAATCGTAGAGGTCTGTATGATTAGACCCCAAAAAGGGCGAAACATCTCTGAGGAGTTCTTTACAGTTGGAGAACAGGAGCTAAAGCCATCTTTTGCCCCTCTCACTCACATTTATGCAACCATTTTTGTTGAAGTCTACTGGAGCCTGACAGGCCGATTCTGTCTTGCACTAGTCTATTCATATGCTAATCCGACTGACACAGGTTTGGGGGGGCGGAGTGCATTCAGGCGGTACTATTTTAATTGTTTTGGCATTCATTGGGCATCGTGTGTGTGATCTTTGTTTAGTTCTAAATATAAATTCTCTGTTTACTGCAAGACCTCATCCAGCTATTAAACTTAATTGTCTCACTGTTCTTATTTCCATAAAAGTAAAGATGCTGCGATAAGCCTGTTCATGTTCCTATGACTTAATGTCTTTTTTTATTATTTTCTACAGAGAACTTGAGGGGAATAGAATTGAGTGGCTACAGGAAAAACATAAACTACAGGAGAACCTGTCTCATCTAGAAGAAAAATACAAGGAATTAAAAGACAAATTGCAAAGAGCAGCTGTAGCTCAGAAAAAGGTAGTTTTATTTAAAATTCCATATAAAGCTTTTAAAGCTCATGTTTACTCTGCCTAAATGTTTGCCTTCTCTGGTTTCTCCTTACCCCCCTCACTAACATGCTAATGACATTTTTAAATGAAACCTTTCAATTTTTATTACATATATTTTAGACTTAGTGACTCACTGGGTCTCCGTGATTCCTTATGTAGTGCAGGCAGGTTATGGCTGGTAGAAGGGGTAGACAAGGTGTCACGATTTCAGGAAGAGATGTACAGCATCCTGTGTTCAAAGGTGTAGATGAACAGGAATCAAGCATGGGCCCAGTAAGAAATGACATACTGATCCTTCAGTTCTGAACCCTGAAAACTGTGACAGTTGGTAATCTAAAAACCCCTGTGTGTGATACAGGAGAAATTCCCAAATACACCCCTACTAAAAAACATGCTTCCTGGATAGTGTTTGTAGCCCACTTATTGGTTTAACTTGTTGTTCATACTTCTTTATCAACACTTCAGAAATCTGCATTCAGTATTTTCAGGTGACTGTACTGGGGAGGGTTTGAGGAGTGTAGCTAATATCTTGCCCATTGTTGTGACTGTCCAGAGTGGGGCTGTTCTTTGGATAGCAAAGTTACAGTTTTGTGGAGTTGAGAATTCCTTAACCGCACAATCACAAATTTAGCATGCGGTGTTCCCCCAGGCTTTTGCTGGCAATCTGACTAATTATATCCATGTTATCAAACGTTAATTTGATTTAGCCTTTAACAAGTTATTTTATTTTGTTTTCTTTAGTAATTTATGTGGACTCTGGTGTGGAATGCTTGACGTGGGGATGTATTTGAATAGTACGTTTTTAGATGTTTTATGTATGGTTTTTTTTTCTAACGTAGAGAAAAAACATAAACGACAACAAGTGTAAAAGACTACAAGAAAGGGTAGAAATTTTGGAGGCAAAAAAAGAAGAATTGGAGACGGAAAAATCTGTATTAAATAGGTGAGTTTCCGATCAGGCTAGAGTGTAATGGTTAGTGTGATGATAATTTATTTCTCCTGGGAATTTAAATGAGGCACAACAGATACGACCAGTGAATAACTAGTTTCCAACATTGTTGTTTAATAAATGATTAAATATTGCATACAAAAAGAGCATAAAATGGTAACAAGCTGATTTGTAATGAATCCATATTAATGCATTTAATACATAATTAAATATAATGTTGACCATGTACAGACCAACTGTCAATACCTGATTAAACTAAAGTTGCATCCAAAATCTTCATGCGTTTAGTGACTTTGTTCACTTCTTCAGGAGAAAATGCATGTATAGTATTAATGAGCTAAGAATAGATATGACAGTATTTTCAAATGGTGATCGCCAGGGGAGTCTCATCCGGGAGCTGTGTAAGTGTGACTCAGCGAGAACCCAAGGCGACAGTCGGGAAGCAGATTCAATGTGGGTAAGCAATCCATGATTGCACCCAAAGTATCAAGAGCTGTGAGCCAAAAGTGTTGCTTCTCAGTATCCTCATGGAAACCCCCCCCCCCTTGGGGTTGCTTAGTCACACTTCCACAGCTTCGGGTGAGACTTGCTTGGCGATCACCAGGGAACCAATGGAACAGAGTCACGAAACGCTTTGAACTTTTGGATGCAACCTTAGTTTAATCATGTATTGACAGTTGAATTGTTTATGGTCAAAATTATTTTAAATTATGTATGAAATGCACTAATATGGATTCATTACAAATCAGATTACCATTTTATCCTTTTTCTTTCTCGAACATCACGGGACACAGAGCCACAGTAATTACTAATGGGTTATATAGGTATCACTGGTGATTGGACACTGGCACACCCTATCAGGAAGTTCAACCCCCTATATAATCCCTCCCCCTTGCAGGGATACCTCAGTTTTTACGCCAGTGTCTTAGGTGATGGACGTGTAAAGATGTCCTGTGCTGAGCTCCAAAGGGAATATCCTGATATCCTATACTGGGGCAAGCCAGGCGAACCGGATCCATTCAAAGTGTCTTTTCATGGCCGAATTGAATGGTACCGGGCCTCGTGTCCGAAGAAACGAGGTTTTACCCGTAACGCTTCTCTTTTTAGAGAGCTGGACCCCGCAGATCAGAAAATGGCTTTAAACTTCCTAATTTCTGGCGAGGTGCTTTACGGTCCCAGAACTGTTGGATCCCCCTACTGATGGGGGCCCCAGTCTCTGACGGTTTTTCAAACGGAGCCCACCGTGAGAGGTGAAGGTTGGGTCTGTGTAAACAGCACCCTGCGGCTGGATAAGGTAAGAGGAGATTCCACAGAATTTTTGAGTTCTAGTGGCTTTTCTCCTTTAAGGTAAATGCATGCTATGCCTATTGTGACCACCGGGGGCTGCCAAGAGCACAAACCTACACATGCTGACTGTCTGTCTCAGGTGTTTTCATCGCTGATTATGTCCCAGCGTCTCAAGCAGGCTGCAAGCAGGTAAGATGGAAAGGGGGATTTCTCATGTTTGAATGTTCCCCCCCAGGCTAGAGAGGGGCCACAGGGGTCTAGAAAGTGGTCATACCACCCGGGCTCTGCGGCCTAATGGCCACCATCTCTGAAGATAGCTGTTCAGGCAGATCTTGTTACCAGCCTCACTCCCTCCCCCCCCATCCCCAGCCTTTCTCCAGAAGCATGACAGGAGAGTCGGCAGCGCGGGAAGCGCTCGTTTTTTTCAAAACTCGAGGGGGGGGGGGCGGTAGAGGAGGGGGCGGGACGTCAGCACAGGTGCTTAGACTCCCACTCAGGCCAGCTGCAGGCTATTAGAGGCACTCTGTACAGGTGCACACAGCCTTCTGAGACACACAGAGCTGACGGTCGCATGTAAGGTGGGACACAGGCATTCTCCTAGGCAGCATTTACTGAAGTAACACCAGACTGAGCATTGGGTAGCAAGGCTTTTAGCCAGACTACATCGCTCAGCAGGCAGTGTTCATTTGTATACCTCACACCTTGTTGCTTTGCACTATGGGTAGAAGAGGTTCAAGCACCCCAGGAACCGGAGACACTAGGGGATCTCGTTCAGGTTCTGAGGGCCCCCTGTCGGCAGCATCCTCCCCCCCTAAAGATGGGCCAGGGACGGCTAGCCAGGGAGAGCCATCGGGGTCAGGGGCTACACCTGCTTCTGGCACTTCAGCCCCTGTATATATTACACAAGAGGTTTTTTCCTCAACCATTAATGGTCTAGAGCAGGGGTCTCAAACTGGTGGCCCTCCAGCTGTTGCGGAACTACAAATCCCATCATGCCTCTGCCTGAGGGAGTCATGCTTGTAACAGTTCAGCCTTGCAATGCCTCATGGGACTTGTAGTTTTTCAACAGCTGGAGGGCCGCCAGTTTGAGACCCCTGGTCTAGAGGAAAGATTAATGGCCGTGATTACGTCTTCACTCAGTGGAAGAAAACGCACTAGGCTTTCCTCTGTTCCCCAAGACCCTCAGACAGAGGAGCTCTGGGATAAAGGAGATTAATCCCTTTCAGAGGATCGGGATGGGACGGATGATTCCTCTTCGGAGGAATCAGGTGGAGAGGGACCCTCTGCGACTTCCCAAGAGGAGAAAGTCTTAGTGCAGATCCTCACTGGATTGGTCCGCTCCACATTTAAGTTGCCCATACCTGAAACTGCTAAAGAATCCTCTTCTGCTTTGGGGTCACTGAAACCTTTCCAAGCAGCACATGCTTTTCCTGTTCATACTTTACTTGAAAAGCTCATTTATTCTGAGTGGGATCACCCAGACAAACGTTTTTTTCCGCCGAGAAAGTTTTCAACACTTTATCCGATGGAAGAAAAGTTTATTAAAATGTGGGGAATACCGGCTATTGATGCCGCCATTTCCTCCGTAAATAATAGCCTGACTTGTCCTGTAGACAATGCTCAGATGCTCAGGGATCCTGTAGATAAAAGGATGGGGAATCCCTATTGAAGGATGTTTTCTCCTTAGCAGGATCAGTGGCCCAACCTGCAGTAGCGGCGATTGGAGTCTGTCAATACTTAAGAGACCATGTTAAGCAGGTCATCAAAGTATTACCTGAACAGCAGGCCCAGGGGTTTGCTAACCTTCCAGCGGCCTTATGCTTTGTGGTTGACGCCATTAGAGATTCTATCGTGCAAACCTCCCGTCTTTCACTGGGGTTGGTGCATATACGTAGAATCCTATGGTTGAAAAATTGGTCAGCCGAAGCACCATGTAAGAAGCTACTGGCTGGGTTTCCATTTCGTGGTGCAAGGTTGTTTGGAGAGGACTTGGATAACTATATCAAGAGAATCTCTTGTGGGAAAAGCACTCTTACCTGTCAAGAAGAAGAGTAAGCGTCCCTCTTTCAAACTGACTCTTTCCCCAGCGCCGGGGGCTTCAGCCTCCAGGCAGTCTCGACGGCCGCCTCCATCGGGGTCCAGAGACAAGAGTCAACCCCAGGGACAAAAGAAGTCCTGGGGAAAGAAGCCTAATAGGCAAAACACTAAGACCTCTGCATGAGGGGGCGCCCCCGCTCACTCGAGTGGGGGGAAGACTGCGACAGTTCTCAGAGCTCTGGCAGGAGGACTTCCAGGACAGATGGGTAATCTCCACGGTAACCTTAGGGTACAAGCTGGAGTTTCAGGAATTCCCCTCTCCTCGGTTCCTCAGATCAAATGTTCCCAGAGACCCAGAGAAGAAGCAGTCGCTCCATCTAGCGTTAGAGGGACTTTTGTCGCAGGAGGTCATTATGATAGTTCCCGCAAAGGACCAGGGATTGGGCTTCTATTCCAACCTTTTTACGGTCCAAAAGCCAAATGGGGATGCCAGGCCCATTCTGGACTTAAGGGATCTGAACCGATTCCTAAGGATTCAATCCTTCCGCATGGAATCAATTCGAACAGTAGTTCCCACCCTGCAGGGAGGAGAATTTCTGGCATCAATAGACATCAGAGATGCATATCTGCATGTGCCCATTTTTCCTGCTCATCAGATGTTTCTGCGCTTCGAGGTAGGAGGGCGCCATTTCCAGTTTGTGGCTCTGCCTTTCGGGATAGCCACTGCACCTCGAGTGTTCACAAAGATCTTGGCTCCTCCTCTGGCCAGATTAAGGGCTCAGGGTATAGCTGTCATAGCATACCTAGACGACCTGCTCTTGATAGACCGGTCGGTAGCCTCTTTGAATGGAAACTTGAGGACCACGGTCAGGTATCTAGAACACCTGGGTTGGATCCTCAACTTAGAAAAGTCTTTCCTAAAACCAGTAAGAAGACTGGAGTATTTAGGTCTGATTATAGATACAAGCCAGGAGAAAATATTTCTACCCCAGGCAAAGATCACTGCTTTGAGAGAGCTGATTCTGACAGTAAGGACCAAGAATGGTCCCTCAGTCCGCCTTTGTATGAGGCTACTAGGGAAGATGGTGTCTTCATTCGAAGCAGTTCCCTATGCTCAGTTTCACTCAAGAATGCTGCAACACAGTATTCTGTCGACCTGGAACAAGAAGGTTCAGGCATTAGACTTTCCGATGCACCTGTCGCATGCGGTGCGTCAGAGCCTCAATTGGTGGCTCATACCCGAAAACCTGCAGAAGGGGAAATCCTTTCTACCGGTTACCTGGATGGTGGTAACAACAGATGCCAGTCTGTCAGGTTGGGGAGCAGTTCTGGAACAGGCTGCGGTCCAAGGGGTATGGTCCAAGACAGAGAGGACCTTACCCATCAACATTCTGGAGATCCGGGCGATACATCTAGCTCTAAAGGCCTGGACTATCAGGCTACAGGGTTGTCCGGTCAGGATCCAGTCCGACAATGCCACAGCAGTGGCTTATGTCAATCATCAGGGAGGCACCCGGAGCCGAGCTGCTCAAAAAGAGGTGAACCAGATCTTAGTCTGGGCAGAGATGCATGTGCCATGCATATCGGCAGTTTTCATCCCGGGAATAGAGAATTGGCAGGCGGACTATCTAAGTCGCCAGCAGGTACTTCCAGGGGAATGGTCTCTGCATCCCGACGTCTTTTGGGACATATGCCAAAGATGGGGGGTTCCAGATGTAGATCTCTTTGCATCCCGATTCAACAAAAAGATAGACAGATTTGTGGCAAGGACAAAAGATCCTCTTGCATGCGGGACGGATGCGTTGGTGATTCCGTGGCATCGGTTCTCACTGATTTACGCATTCCCGCCTATTCTGCTACTACCACGACTCCTTCGCAGGATCAGGCAGGAAAGGAAGTCGGTACTTCTGGTGGCCCCCGCTTGGCCCAGAAGGACTTGGTATGCAGAAATAGTAAGGATGACGGTAGGTTCCCCGTGGACCCTACCGGTACGCCCAGACCTGTTATCTCAAGGTCCAGTGTTCCCTCCTGCCTTTCAAATGCTAAATTTGACGGTTTGGCTATTGAGACCCATGTTCTGAAGAGTCGTGGGCTCTCAGGTCCTGTCATATCTACCTTGATTAATGCAAGGAAGCTAGCTTCCAGGATGATTTATCATAGAGTCTGGAAGGCTTATATAACCTGGTGTGAATCCAGAGGTTGGCATCCCAGGAAATATGTCATAGGTAGAATCCTTGATTTTCTACAGATGGGATTAGAGATGAAGCTGGCCTTGAGTACCATCAAGGGCCAGGTCTCTGCTTTATCAGTATTATTTCAGCGGCCACTTGCTTCGCATTCTTTGGTCTGAAACTTTATGCAGGGGGTGATGCGTCTTAATCCTCCGGTTAAAGCGCCCCTAAACCCCTTTGGTCCTGGCTGTGTTACAGAAACAGCCTTTTGAACCAATAAGTCAGATTCCTTTGGTCTTGTTGACAAGGAAATTAATTTTTCTGGTGGCCATCTCTTCTGCTAGAAGAGTATCAGAATTAGCAGCTCTTTCCTGTAAGGAGCCTTATTTGATTATACACAAGGATAGAGTGGTACTACGCCCTCATCCTAGTTTTTTACCGAAGGTGGTTTCTGATTTTCATTTAAACCAAGACATTGTTCTACCTTCCTTTTTTCCAGATCCCTGTTCTCCGGAAGAGAGATCTCTACATTCGTTGGATGTAGTAAGAGCAGTTAAGGCCTATCTAGGGGCAACTGCTCAGATCCGCAAGACGGATGTTTTGTTTGTGCTGCCAGAGGGTCCCAATAGAGGACAGGCAGCGTCAAAAGCTACCATTTCTAAATGGATTCGACAGTTGATCATTCAAGCTTACGGTTGGAAACAGAAGATTCCTCCGTTTCATATCAGGGCACATTCCACAAGGGCTATTGGTGCTTCTTGGGCAGTGCATCACCGGGCCTCTATGGCTCAAATCTGCAAGGCCGCAACCTGGTCTTCAGTTCATACATTCACCAGATTCTATCAGGTGGATGTGAGAAGGCATGAGGATATCGCCTTTGGGCGTAGTGTGCTGCAGGCAGCGGTACAGGGTCCTCAGGTCTGATTGCACCCTACTTGGTCGTGGTTCCCCCCCCTCAGGTAGCATTGCTCTGGGACATCCCATCAGTAATTACTGTGGCTCTGTGTCCCGTGATGTTCGAGAAAGAAAATAGGATTTTTTAAAACAGCTTACCTGTAAAATCCTTTTCTTTCGAAGGACATCACGGGACACAGAGGTCCCGCCCCTCTTCTCATACACTATATTGCTTGGCTACAAAACTGAGGTATCCCTGCAAGGGGGAGGGATTATATAGGGGGTTGAACTTCCTGATAGGGTATGCCAGTGTCCAATCACCAGTGATACCTATATAACCCATCAGTAATTACTGTGGCTCTGTGTCCCGTGATGTCCTTCGAAAGAAAAGGATTTTACAGGTAAGCTGTTTTAAAAAATCCTATTTTTTGTATGCAATATTTATTAATTTCTTCATTTATTCACCAACATCCTAACTGTAGCCAGCTGGCTATGAAGCTTTCATCTTCACAGCTGGCTGTCGACTGTGCATGTGCTAGTCGCGCTGCGCTTTGTGAAAAGTGCCACAGTCTTCTGGGACCTGTTACGTGTCCGAGAATACTGCAGAAGAGGAGGGGAACGTACGCTCAGATTGCCTGGGAGGAGGAGGGCAGGAGTACTAAAAGCGGAACTTCCCCTTTTGGGTGGCGTTCCACTTTAAAATTCGCAAGCCCCACCCAGAACATGGCTTTAACCCCAGGAATGCATCTTAGCAGTTATTTTTGAGCATATCTGTTGGGATTAATATACTGATTTTATCAATGTTAAGCCAGAGCGCTATTAAGCAAGATATTTCTTAAACAGCCTAAGTGGAATAAACACTCGTTGTCCCACAGTCTGCACAGCATCAAAGAACACTAACTGTTGTTAACTGCTGATGGCTATGATAAGGAGGACCCTGATAACTTAAAAAAACTGATGAGGAGTGATCAAAATGAATAATTGGGGGCTATAAAATCAATTAACGGTATGCCCTTTATCCAGCCCTGTCTGGTATCTGAAACACATCTGCAGTATAGGTTTTGAGTTAAAGCTAAACTCCAGGCAAACACATTTTCATTTAAATATATTCCTCAATAGCCGCAAAGGATATAAATCCACTTTGTGTGCACCAAATGCTTTTACAAATGCAGATTTTCCCTTGTAAAAGTCACTGTGCTGTACATAGCCTGTGCAGAGGGCAGAGCTGTGGGAGGGATCCAACATGCCCCACCCACTACAGGCTGCCTACAGAAAACTACAGAAGGTGGTGGAGACTAGACCAGTCATCCTGCAGAAGACAGAGAGTAGAAGTGACTGGTCTTTATTACAGGAAATTCCTGAGCAGAGGCAAAGATCACACTGGATTACTGCACAGATGTGGACAAAATACACAAAGCACACCAAGATTCAAGGAAGATTATACAGTACATCCGGAAGGTATTCACAGCACTTCACTTTTCCCACATTTTGTTATGTTACAGCCTTTTTGCAAAATGGATTAAATTCATTATTTTCCTAAATATTCTACAAACAATACCCCATAATGACAATGTGAAAGACTCTTGTTTGAAATCTTTGCAAATTTATTAAATATAAAAAACGAAAAAAAATCACATGTACATATGTATTCACAGCCTTTGCTCAATACTTTGTTGAAGCACCTTTAGCACAAATTACTACTTCAAGTCTTTTTGAGTATGATGCTACAAGCTTGGCACACCTATTTTTGAGCAGTTTCTCACATTTTTTCTTTGCAGGACCTCTCAAGCTCCATCAGGTTGGATGGGGGGAGCGTTAGTGTAGAGCCATTTTCAGATCCCTTAGCCACTCCTTTGTTATCTTGGCTGTGTGCTTGGGGTCATTATCCTGTTGGACGATAAACCTTAGCCCCAGTCTGAGGTCCAAAGCGCTCTGGAGCAGGTTTTCATCAAACATGTCTCTGTACATTGCTGCATTCATCTTTCCCTGGTTCCTGACTAGTATCCCAGTTCCTGCCGCTGAAAAACATCCCCACAGCATAATGCTGCCACCAACATGCTTCACTGAAGGGATGGTATTGGCCAGGTGATGAGTAGTGCCTGGTTTTCTCCAGACATGACGCTTGCCATTCAGGCCAAAGAGTTCAATCTTTGTTTCATCAGACCAGAGAATTTTGTTTCTCATGGTGTGAGAGTCCTTCAGTTGCCTTTTGGCAAACTCCAGGCAGGCTGTCATGTGTCTTTTCTTGAGGAGTGCCTTCCGTCTGGCCACTCTACCATACAGGCCTGCTTGGTGGAGTGCTGCAGAGATGGTTGTTGTTCTGGAAGGTTCTCCTCTCTCCACAGAGAAATGCTGGGGCTCTGTCAGAGTGACCATCGGGTTCTTGGTCACCTCCCTGACTAGGCCCTTTCTCCCCCAATCACTCAGTTTGGCCGGGCGGCCCGCTCTAGGAAGAGTCCTGGTGGTTCTAAACTTCTTCCATTTACGGATGATGGAAGCCACTGTGCTCATTGGGAGCTTCAATGCTGCAGAAATATTTCTGTACCCTTCCCCAGATCTGTGGATCCTGGATCCTGTCTCAGAGTTCTACAGACAATTCTTTGGACTTCATGGCTTGCTTTGTGCTCTGACATGCACTGTTAACTGTGGGACCTTATATAGACAGGTAAGTGTCTTTCCAAATCATGTCCAGTCAACTGAATTTACCACAGGTGGACTCCAAGTTGTAGAAACCTCTCAAGGATAATCAGTGCAAACAGGATGCACCTGAGCTCAATTTTGCGTGTCTTGGCAAAGGCTGTGAATACGTATGTACAAGTGTTTTTTGTTTTTTTGTTGTTTTTTTTAAATGTATCTGCAAAGATTTCAAACAAAATTCTTTCACGTTGTAATTGTGGGGTATTGTTTGTAGAACTTTGAGGAAAATAATGAATTTAATCCATTTTGGAATAAGGCTGTAACGTAACAAAATGTGGAAAAAGCGAAGCGCTGTGATTGTGAATTCTTTCCGGATACACTGTGCATGACTCTTGTATTTAGACGATATTGGCTGATCCCAAGTTCATCGTTAAGCTGGATAACTATTGTTCTAACTCTAATTCTATAATTGAGTTTTATAAAAAGAATGTATAAATGAAAGTATGATTTAATATTATAATATTATGAGATATAAGAGGCAGATTGGACACTTTTCTCTTTCTAGGGAATCTACACATAGGCGATACCTAATGATTAGTCTCTATCCACTTGCAGCATACTTGTAATTTACATAAACTGTATTGGTTGTCTGAATGTAAAGTATGGTAATCCTAAATTATGTATATTATTAGGAAATATACATAGTGAAAGGATCTGCTAAAAGATTTAAAAACCTTTCGAAACTTCTGTTCCTGACCCCTTTACTCTTGTGGTCGGTTAAGGAAAGGGCTCCGTGACGTGCAGTGTGAGTTGACACAACCTTTGCCACAGTTATTCTTTTTACTTTCGTGTTTGAAGTCGGGCCCGTTCACACTGTTGTATTGCAATAACATGTATTACTGCAAAGTACATTAATGCACATTCATTTGAATGGGCTTTCCCAAACAAATGAATGTGTGCTAAAACGCATGTTAATGCAATGCACCCGGACACCAAGGTGTAAAAGGGCCCTCAATGTTTGTGCAATTTAAACAAGATATGCTTATTCATTCATTCATAATTTTCTGCAATATACTGTCACTTGTTCTACTGTGGGGCAGAAAATGTTAAATAATGTACTTGCCTTACCTCTCCCCCCTTCAGCCTGCGTTGCCTAGATCCGAATAGCCCAAATCTCGTGAGAAGATGCTACTGCCCTGTGCTGTAGCATCATCTCAAAAGATTTCAGGTACTCCATTTTCCTTGAGCTCTTGTTGAAAGAATGGTGACATCACCCCCTGCTGTATGGAGGTCTGCTTTATCACAATTTTTTTTTTTCAGCACAAATGGTCAATGCCTAATACAAGGAACCTCACATCACCCTTATGTAAAGAGTGGAAGCAGCCTCCGCCTAGACTCCGTCAAGGCTACACCCCCAACATGTTTCACCCCGCCTATTCCCATGGGGGGCGAAACATGACTGGGTGTAGCCCGGACAGAATGTAGGCTGAGGCTGCTTCCACTCTTTACAGGAGGGTTTTGTGTAATGTATGTGAGTTCTGAGACGAGCTCTTTCCCTGTCTGCACTCCCAGTGGTTGCCAGCATGTAAGGATCTACTAGAGCCTGGAGCGCCATCCTTAATTTTTTTGTATGGGGTCACAATGCCTAATACCCTCCCTGTCTATGAAGTACCCCATGATGTGCCCTTCAAAGGCCTGCAGTGGTCCACTTACAGTTATGTTAAACTTAGTTACCTTATCTAGCAACCAACTTCTGAAGTAAAACTGAAGACTTAAAATGTTTAAGTGACGAGCAGGGGGCGTGACCGGAGGGGCGGGTGTCTGAGAAGCGGCCGCATGGAGTGAGGGAGAGCAGGGACGCTGTGTGCTCCGTCCCATCCCCGTCTGTATTGCTCCCCCCGGCCATGGGACCGGCACCTCGGATGGCTTAAGCCCCTCAACGTTCGCCGGCATATATGAGCTCGGCGCCAGGCTGAACCCCCTGCTTCTCTGCTAAGAGCCCTCTTGTGCATCTGATGACCCTAGTGACCGGCGAAAGCTGAGGATTTCTCTGGGAGAGACATCAGCTCCGGCAGCTTTCACTTTCACTTTCCATACACTCATGCTAGACACGGAGGAGCTGGAGGAGCTGGTATAGTATAGCATTTTTTCTTATGGTAGTCGGATATCGCTGTAAAAAGAAAATGTGTGGTAACCCCTTGGTCCAGAAGCAATTTCTGGTAGTTCCCTGGTAGTATTGGCAACTTGGTGCTGGTGAAGAAACATAACTAAGTATTAGCAGTTTGTCTCATTCGCTGTCTTAGTACTAAATATGTGAACAGAAGGAGCTAGCATGGGAAGCAAAATATACTTTTTTTTTTTTTTTTTTTTTTTCCTTCTTTTAGGTTGTTCCCCTATTACTAAGATTATATCGCCCCCCTACTTTTGGGTGGGGCCATCATAAGCTATAAGCTAGCTAAAAGCTCTCGACTCCTCGGTGACCGCGTGCATACTTGGGTACATACCTCATTAACCGTAGACAGCTGGCGACTGCCCTAGCGGCATTTAACCAGCTGCGTAAAAAACTGCGGTGAAGAGGGGAGGTGGCATTAAGTGCTACCGTAGCTTGGGCGCTCCTGGGCGGGGGAGCTACCCAACCCTGGCCACCTAAGGTACGGTAATTTATCCGTGTTTGAAACTCTCCTTTCTACGTGCCGGGGCGTGTTGGGGTGGGGGGAGCTCCCCCCCCCCACACCCGTCATACACTCCGCTTTAGGAGCAACAAGGCAGTTATCCTATCTAGCGGGCTGGTGAAGGTGGAGAGGTGCTGCTGATTCCCTGCTGTTAAATCCACTTGTATGCCTATAGGAGTGAATGATGCAGAATCTACGCTCCTCTAAAGAGAAAAGTTCGCAGCACGCTGCGGCAGCAGCAGCTGCAGTAAAACTGGAGCAATATGCTCATGCCCCCGCTTTGACCCCTCCAAAAAAGGGAACGCAGCAAAAGAGTCAACAGGGGGGGACATCGGACAGGAAAAGCCAGGGCCAACCACATTCACAGCCCTCCAAATCAACATGTAATAAAAGGCCAGAGCAAAGTGAACAAAACTCAAATGCGAGCCTAGAGTTAATAAATGATTCGAACCTATCCCTGAATAAAGAACCAACCTTAATGGACGTATTCACGGCTGTAGGAGTGTGTAATAGCTCGCTCAAAGATCTCTGCGAACAGATGAAAGGTCTTAAAGCAGACATCTTAATGGTCAGACAAGATCTACAGAAGACGGCGGAGAGAACAACCGCCCTGGAAGAAAGGGTTAGTGGGCTAGAAGATAATGTGCATCCAATAACTAAAGAAATAAAATGGCTGAAGGAACAGTTAGCTAAACAGACCTCTAAAATGGATGAGATGGAGAACAGGAGTAGAAGGGATAATGTGAGATTGATAGGCCTACCTGAAAGGAGTGAGGGCGCCAACCCAATCGCATTTCTAGAAAAATGGTTAGGGGAGCTAATTGGGAAAGATCTGTTCTCGGCTTCGTTCTCTATCATAAGAGCCCACAGGATCCCATTCAGGGCACCACAGGAGGGGGGTCATCCGAGACCTCTCCTCCTGAGATTTCTTAACTACCAGGATAAAGTGACTCTATTGCGGAAGGTTAGGGAAGCAGGGGAGGTCGTTTTTAAAGGGGCAAAGATATCATTCTATTCGGACTTCTCCCCGGACCTACAGAGGCGTAGAGCAGAGTTCACCCAGGTAAAACGCAACCTACAAAAACTTAAGTTGCCCTACGCTCTTCTATACCCAGCGAGGCTGCGGATCGGGGCCCTGGGGGAGACTTTGTTTTTTAACTCCCCTGCTGAAGTGGAGAAGTGGCTAGAAGATAACGGAGAGAAAATTACGAACCCCACGTAGAGAGTGGAGGGGTATATAGTAGGCCGGGGTGAGGATAGGATGACACGACGGGGCGCTGGGAGGTAGAGGGGCTGCATTTTTTGTCTTTGCTATTTTGCTTTGCCTTATTTTCTCTTCTTCTTCTTTGTTTTTTTTTTTTTTTCTCTGCTCCGGAGAGGGGTGCAGCTTAAAGATTTTACCCTTTTCCAGCGTTCGTTAACGGTTTATGTTAGGAAGGATGGGATGGGATGGGTGCACACAGCTGTTTGGGGGAAGGGTGGTGTTGGGTTGCGAGTGGAAGAACTGGTGTAAAAGGGTGGTGTGAGTGGAAGAGGTAACGGTCATGGTAAACCCCCAGGGGATACACCTAGAGAGGTGGGTAGGGAAGGGGGGGGTGGGGTAGGAGGGAAGGGGAGACTAGGCGGGGTGGGAAGGGAGGGGGGGGGAATTTGGAAGGGAAGGGAAATAGGGTGGGAAAATCACTTGATATAAACACATACACCATTAGAGATCACACTGGAGGCCTTCGGACCTCCATTTACAGATTATTGTTACACATGCAGGCACTTTTTGTAGTATATTTTAATAAAGCAGGGTAGATTTGATTAAACTAAGCGTGTATTTTAGAATCCACATTTTGCACAAGTTTGGAATTGATATGGTAGTCGCTGGGAGAGATTTCTCTTTCTCTATTTACTCCTCCATATCCTTTTTATTCTTTTATCTCTTTTCGTGTAAAAAGGTGCATAAATCTCACTTTATAAAAATAATAAGGACATATGGGGTAATTCTTGTCATGACACGACAGGTTTTTGGAACTTAGATGGTAGTCGGGCCCTTGAAAATAGGATCCTGGAATATTGGGGGACTGGGTTCTTCTCTTAAAAGGTTGGCAGTGTTCTCTGTGCTGGAAAGCTCTGGGGTAGATCTGGTCTGTCTGCAGGAAACCCACTTAACTAGGGATACCAGCCAGCAGTTACAGATGAAAAAATTTCAATACCAATTTCATGCATATCACTCCTCTTTTAGTAGGGGGGTGAGTATCTTTGTGAAAGCTGGGGTAAAATTTTCCTGCAGACAGACCAGTATAGACGATCTAGGTAGATATATTTTTTTACTCTGTTCCATTGACGGAGTCATGTTAGTGGTGGCAAACATATACATCCCTCCCCCTTTTAATTTGGACATACTGCTTAAACTGCACAAATTTTTGTTGGATAAAAAGGAATGCCCGATAGTAGTTGTCGGGGACTTTAACGAGGTCCTAGATAGAAAATTGGATAGATTCCCGATACGACAACCCTCAGAGGAATCAGGGAAGACCCGCTTGAGCTTATTCCTGGAAGAAGTAGGGTTAGTAGATTTGTGGAGGGTGCGAAACCCAGGTGCGCTGCAATACACCTGTTGTTCTATGTCACACTCCACGCTCTCAAGGATTGATCTAATCCTGGGGAATGACAGGGCACTTCAGCTGCTTGAAAAAATTGCATATTGGCCAAGAGGCATCTCAGACCATTCCCTTACGGTGGCTACACTAAATATAGGAGAGTCCAAGCCCAGGAAGAGTTGGAGCGTGAGTCCACACTGGTTCGAAGTAATTAAAAAATCGGATGGGATCCTCTCCACCCTAAGGGAATTTGTGGAGTTCAATCAGGGCTCGGCGGATCCCCTTGTGCTATGGGACACCCTCAAGGCATTTCTTAGAGGGGTTCTAATACAGCAGATGGCTAAATTTAATAAAGAGGCTAGGAGCGAAGAAGAGGACACTCTGAGGGAGGCTCTTGAGGCCGAAAATAACTTTATCAGAAACCCAACTCCGGAGCTGGAAAGCACCTGGCAGGAGAAACAACAAAAGTACAAATTAGTGGTCATGCAGAAAGCAGAGACTAGGCGCCTACTTCAGAAACAGGAATTCATGGTGGAGGGGGAAAGAATAGGAAGAACATTGGCTATGCTTGTAAAATCAAATGCGGCCCCATCCACGGTCCTCGCTATTAGATCACAGAGTGGAGATATAACTTCAAGCACCCCAGAAATTGTACAAGCTTTCAGGGGGTATTATAAAAAACTCTACTCTTCGCAGAAAAGGGGCAAGGAGGCGTTGATGGAGGACTTTCTGGAAGGGCTAACCATCCCTACTATTTCACAGGAAGAAAGCGCCATATTAGACGCCCCAATAACGGTAGCAGAACTGCAACAAGCAGTAGCGGGCATGGCATGTCTTAAGTCACCCGGGCCCGATGGCCTTCCAAGCGAGACATATAAGCAGTATGGTGAAGTGCTGATCCCTGAACTACTAAAAACCCTGGAGGGGTCATTTGAGGGGGGCCAGCTGCCTGCCTCAATGCTAGAAGCAACAATTACGGTACTACAGAAGGAAGGGAAAGACCCACTGGATGTAGCTGCCTATAGACCAATTTCTCTACTTTGTACTGATGTAAAAATTCTCGCCAAGGTACTAGCAGTAAGACTGAACGGAGTTATTCACAAATTGATACACGAAGATCAGGCGGGCTTTATAGCCAACAGATCTACGAGCCTGAACATTAGAAGAGCGTTTCTGAATCTACAACTACCAGCAGAAAACGCAGGCTCGAGAGCGTTAATGACCCTCGATGTATCTAAGGCTTTTGATAGCGTAGAGTGGGGCTATATATGGCGCGTGTTGGAGAAATTCGGATTTGGCACGTCTTTTATAAGGTGGATCAGAATGTTATATACCCGCCCCAAGGCAAGACTAAAAATCAACAACGAACTTTCAGATTGGTTTGAGCTGGAAAGGGGGACTAGGCAGGGGTGCCCTCTATCTCCTCTGCTGTTCGCATTGGCAATGGAACCCCTGGCCATCTCTATAAGGGAAAGCAGAGCGATAACTGGTTTTCTGCGAAAATCGGGCGAGGAAAAAATCGCGCTATATGCGGATGACATTCTGTTATTCCTAGGGGACTTGAGACACTCGTTACCGAGTGCGATGAGGATAGTGAAGGATTTCGGCAACTTCTCTGGCTTAGAGATAAACTGGGAGAAGTCCGAGTTTATGCCGATAGATCCCATCAGCGAGTTAATAGCGGGCGATATTCCCCAGATGGTAATGGTGGACGCCTTGAAATACCTGGGAATAGTCCTGACGAAGGATCCGACCCGGTATATCAGCACAAACCTCGCTCCCCTCTTAACAAAATTAAAACAAAAAATAGTAATCTGGAGGCGCTTGCCTCTGTCCGCCGCAGGAAGATGTAGCCTAATAAAAATGGTCTGGATGCCACAACTGCTATATATCCTGCACAACTCGCCAGTCTGGATAGGCAAGAAGTGGTTTAAAAGAATTGATAGTCTCTTCAGGGAGCTGATTTGGAAGGGGAAGCAAGCCAGAATTCGACTCCGAGTGCTTCAGCTGCCTACACGGGAGGGGGGCTTTGCCCTCCCACACCCCGAGCGCTACTTCCTAGCAACGCAGCTGCAGCAGCTGCTGGGATGTGGGATACCGAAAGGCGGCACCCCCAATGGCAAACTGCTATTGCTGAGTACTCCACATAATACTCTAGTCGAAACACTAGAGGCGGATATGTTCCACGATAACTATCCAACTACTAAGTTGCTAACTAAACTCTGGAAAACTGTCAAGAAAATGATGGGATATAAAGATCCAACAGTTTATTCCCCTATTTGGAACAACCGTAATCTACAGGAAGTTCTTAAAATAGGTACCCCTGGGGAATGGGCGAACTCCGGCATCAGAAGGTTAAGCCAGCTTTATAATGATACCAAACTAAAGAGTTTCTCAGAATTAGTAAGGGAATTTAAGCTACCTCAGAGCTCCTTCTTCCCATATCTCCAGCTAGAACACGCTCTTAAAGCACAATTTAAAGATCAGACTCTATGCTGGGAAGAAATGCCTCTATTTCAGTGCATAATGCAGGTAATCCCTACTAGAGGTTTAATCTCTAGAATTTATGACCAATTAAGTAAACCAGACAACAGCGGGGGGATACTCCAGGGACTAAAAGCCAAATGGGAAGAGGACATAGGGGGAATGACCCAGGAACAATGGGCGAAAACCTTGGAACTGAGTGTACAGGTCTCGGTGTCCCCTTCACAGCGGCTCTCTCATCTATTTTTGTTGAATAGATCTTACTATACACCTAAAAGACTTTTCAAATTTGGGGGAAGGCCTAATGACAACTGCCCCAGATGCCAGAGGTCGGGAGACCTCATCCACATGTTGTGGAGGTGCCCCAAGCTATTTAGATACTGGGAGGAAGTGACCAGAAACCTGGGAAGTATCTTCGGCACTATAGTAGTAAAAGAGGCCATAACCTGTATCCTGGGGTATAGAAGAGCTCAGGGGGAGAGACTGGGCACTACATTGGCCATCACGCGGGCCTTGTTCCAGGCTAGGAAGATGATAACACTAAGATGGCAATCAAGAGACCCTCCCCTCGGTGAGAGACTGGATCTCCACTGTCAATGATACTCTGAGTAGGGAGAGGGTGGAGTATATAAAGAGAGGCAACCTTCAGGAATTTGAAGGCATGTGGAAGCCATGGCTAGAGAAAGCAGGTGCCTCCTAACAGGCAAGGTGTAGGATTAGCCCAGGAGTGGGGCTTTAGGTGACTACATAGATAACCGAGATCCTTGAGACCAAGGAGCGTTAAACCGAAGTGATTTGGAGGTGCACATCTCTTTGTTTCTTTTTTTTTTTTTTTTTTCTCTTTTTGTGTGTGTGACCCATTCTTCGTTTTATGATGGTTTTGATGGTATGTAGGTTAAACTCTGAGGGGGGGGGGGGGGGGAGGGGGGGGGGTTGATCTGGGAATAAGTAAATCTTTTGGGAAACTTCGGGCAGCTTAGCAAAGAAAGGGCATGGGGAGCCCATAAGCCTTCTATCCCATATCCTTTTCCTGTTTTCTCTTTACCTTTTCTGTACTCCTACTTCCTTATACGAGCCCCTTTCTAGTTGCAACATTAAAACAGTCGGAGGGACGTTATAAAGGGAATTAGAGTTAACGCATTATCCACTATGATGTAAACCGGAGAAGGCGACCAGTCAATGAACATCAAGCTGATTTAGCCCTCTGTTTAATGGTTTCTGAAGTGGAAAAAAAAAAGAAAAGAAAAAAAAAAGGGAAAAAGAAAAGAATGAAAGGAAAGGGGAAAAAAAAAAGAAAGAGAAAAAAAAAAAATGTTTACATCATTTTTTTTTCCCCCCCAAATGTAAACAGATTGGTCTATAATAATTTTTTTACTCCTGCTTTAGACAAAACATTCCCCAAGAAGAGTATGTACGTCTTCAGAAAAGGTTAAAGGACCTCCAGCGGAGACACAATGAATTTCGCACTGTAATACTTGGACCCAACATTGCCACATCTGGCTTTCTGAATCCAGCTAGTTACCTGTCTTCCACATTGGTTCCAGGTGCTGGGTTTTCTGTGCATAGTGTTCAGGTAAACCATGTTCTCGCCTTCATTGACTTCACAATAGGAAATTTCATTATGGAATTATTTCAGCAGTATCTTAATGTGCATATAAAAGATGTATATTTAAATATGTTCACAGCATGCAGATACCGGAGCACACTGTATTTTAACTACAATATAAGGTGAATAAAAAATTGAATTCAGCTCAGATCCCAGCCCATTAGTCATGCCCCTCTGACATGTTTCACCCACACTGGGCC